>JAPDFK010000104.1:0-130261 GCA_027569635.1 Lasiosphaeriaceae sp. G1095
TCCGACCGTTTTGCTGTGTGTTGGGGTTTTTTTTTGGCGGGGGTTTGCAAAAAAACAACTACATGGACAGTGGGGGTGTTTGACTGTTTTTTTATTTGTTTTTTCGTGAGTGGGTCTATTTAACCCCACCCCCTGTATGGTTAAAAATTTCATTTTTATTTTACAAATACTTTTAATTTTTTTGCCCCCCCCCCCCCCCCCCCCCGAGCATGCATGATGAGGTGGGGGCCAAAACTTGCCGAGGAAAAGAGGAGGTGTCAATGTTGGGGGTTAAAAGGCATCCCCGCATGAGTGGTTCCTGTCCCGGAGGCCTGGATCTCTTCCTTGTACGACATATAGTTGCATTGAACGGCCATTTGGTCATTTTCGTGCCCTGATCTAGAAGTGTAGTGGAACTTGGGTTAATGAGCGATGAACGTGACATGACTCGAGTCAAACACCAGGCAGGCGGCTCACTATTATAACCGCTCAGGGGTCCTGATACGCCAGGACTTGGAGTCCCCCTTAAGCAGAGTGTTCACCCTGTTCATCCATCAACAGCTGTTCAGCAGCAACGTCGTGGTGGCAGAGTGGTCTATTGCGCAAGACTAAAAATCTTGTTCGGTGGTCGGCATTGCACGGTCAGTGCGAGGGCGAAATAACCACGGCTTGTCTGACTTGGCCATTTCAATACCCTAGATTATCCCTAGAACACGAACCCTCGCGATGGTGGTTACCGCAAGGGTTTGATTCCCACCCCCAACTCCCTCCTTTTTTATTTTTAATTGCGACGAGTTGCGGGTGGGAATCAAACCCCCGCAGTGACCACCCAAACCAAAATGCGGCCTACGACTTGAGACGTTTGTTTGTTTGTCTCACGATCGATAAATGGTAGTTCGATTTTTTGGAGTTTTGTTATCTACTTTCAAATAATGAGTACCTAATGTGCAGCGATGGAGAGTTGGTTCCATTCAACTATTCTTTTGCTGAAGCTTAAGCGGCTTATCCTAAGAGTGTAAAATTCAACGACCAAGTCTTTTTAAACTAACCTGGGAACTTAAGTATCGATTTCACTAACCTGAGAATCTACTACCTAGTTATATTGCTCATACCGTGAATCTGATCGTCCTAATTTTCTTTTTTTACTCAAAGATAAAGCAACACGAACAAACGGTTAAAAGAACAAAAAGACATACAACACCAGGGATTCGCTGGTGGTCACCCACCCAACTACTAGTCTGGCAGTCGCTGGCTTGTCTATGGGAGAGCGGACGGGATCCCGAATTTTCCAGTGCCTATGGTCGTATGTGGTTATTGTGGTTCGAATTAAGAGACAAGTGGCTGGACTTAGTTGTCCGTTCTCCTGTGTCGACATGCCAAGAGGCCATGGGCATCATGTGGTACTATATAGGTATGTAGTTGTATCCTCTTCCTGGGGTTGCAGAGACTGCATCATTGTTTGCGTCGTCGCATCCCAACTAGGGATTTCCAAGCCGAGTTGTGTCGAATGAATTTACCTATAGTTTCGCCACGTCACAACTAAGGCCCTTCGGAGCGAGGGTTGTTCAGATGGTAAAATGAGAAAACACTTCGTGCATGAAGTGTAGGACAAACTGGTCTTCTCATGGTATTGATGGGGTGCATTGTCGCTGAAACCGTTTTTGGCTTCAATGCTGGTTGTGTAGCAGCCAAACCACCATGACCGTCATTTACTGTCTGCATGCCTGCCTGCACTATGACAGTGTCTTCATGGGCGCGCTGATTTGGCGTCCCTGGATATACAAGAGTCGGAGACCTGACGTATATCTCACGAGTAAAGGCAAAAAAAGTTGCAGTATTTATTGGAAGGACTTGATGTCCGAAACGTCCTTGATGTTGCAGGCTATCGGGAACGCCCAGAATACCAACACGGCGATGCGTATTCGAGGTCTATCATTCATTTTGAACTGAGCTCAAAGCCTTATCCTTGTGAATATTCGATGAGTAGAGGAGCCTTGCCTGGTGCTTGTTGACTGGCATGGGGGTTCAACTTGCTGACCGACCCAATGCAATGTAGCCGCTTCCTTGTCCTTCAAAACAAGTTTGTGATTCACACATGCAGAATGGCGATATTCACCGCCCAAAATATATGAAATATAATGATCAGACCTGACTTGAAACACGTGGGATACTTTCCGCGGATACGCCTTCGTTCCCATCAGGATTGGCATTGATTGAGATTGTTTCACGCAGACTGGTAACCTTGAGCTGTGCTTGATAGGTGGTCCGTGTTGCAAAAGTTTGACATTGGTAATTGATGGCCACCAAAAAGAGGGATGCTCAAATTCGAATGGAGCATGATGTGATGGATTGATGAGGCTTGAATCCCTTGAATCCTCCAAAAGAATGCTTGAGGCATGCACCTTGATCTGCACACGGCACTATTTCCTAGAAAGGGAATATGCGCCACTACTTGACGCATGACACGACGCCCTTCCAGTGCCCTTCTCGACAGTCGGGATCTACTGTATGTACTTTACAGTCAGCACGCCGGCTTTTGGGACAGGGATTGGGCTGATTTGAGTCCAATGGGAGGAATAGCTGAAAATCCCCTTTCTGACAACATCACACACTGCGCAGCGAGGAAGACGCTAACGGTGGCGGGGTCAGCAGCTTGCCAGTCCCTTGACGGCGTAGACCAACGAGAGCGAGAAACAGGGGGCATGAAAAGACAGTCTAATGCTGCGGGTTTGACATGGTCAAGTGAAGGGGTACCGTGCGTTGGGCTTAATGGAACACGTTTAAATCCCTATTGGGGAGGTTCAGCCAGCCCTTGCAACGATTCCCACGTGTACAACATGGGACTGAATCTTGTGTGACAGGGATTAAAGGGGAAGAGCCAACTTCAACACGCATTGTCAACAGTGGGGGGGACCTTCACTTGCCACTCCCATCCCTGTAAAAAAAAAGTGTTTCCTGTGCCCCTTTCTTATAACTAGGCCTAGTCGCAAAAATTACCTGGGATGACAGGAAGATACAAAACCACCCCGCGCCCCCAGCCAAGCGGGATCCCTGTCTTTTGCTCTGTTGGCTCTTTAACCACCGGCAACCAGAGCAGAAGACCGCCGGACAACAACGAGCCACGAAGATGATAGATATCCTGATCATCGGCGCCGGGCCCAGCGGGCTCTGCGCCGCCAAGACGTTTCTCCAGCACAATGCCGACACCAACATTGTCCTCATCGACGCGCGGTCGACGGTGGGCGGGGTGTGGGCTGCCGAGCAGCTGTACCCAACGCTTCGGACCAACAATCTGTTTTCCAGCCTCGACTTCACCGACTTTCCCATGGACCCGGCACGCTTCGGCATCAGCCCCGGCCAGCACATCACCGGCACCGCCATGCACGCCTACCTAAGCGCGTACGCCGACCACTTTGGCCTGTCTAGCCGGATCCGCTTCAACACACGGGCTGAAAAAGTGTCTCGCCGACAGGGTGGTGGTGACGAGAGTGGGTGGGATGTCGAGGTGGCGTCGACGGGAGAGGTGTTGTCGTGCCGCAAGCTCGTCGTGGCCACAGGCGTGCTGAGTGTTCCCAAGATGCCCCAGATCGACGGCATGCAAGACTTTGATGCGCCGCTGCTGCACTCCAGTGACCTTGGGCCACGGGCTACCGCGCTGTTCCAAGAAAACCCTGACGTGAAGACGGTTGCGGTGCTCGGTGGCGGCAAGTCGGCCTACGACGCCGTCCATCTCGCAGCTACCACGGGCCACAAGGTCGAGTGGATCATACGGCAGTCGGGGCGTGGCCCATCCTGGGTGTTCCCGACGCATACACATCTCGGGCCCTTTCTCGCCTGGCGCGAGCGGCTCGTCTTGCGCCGGCTGCTGAGCTTCATGTCGCCGTGTGTGTGGCCCGACTTTTCCGGCTTTGGGTGGCTACGCGACTTTCTCCATGTCAACTCGGTTGGCAAGTTTATTGCCCAGAAGTTCTGGGGCGCCATCCATGCTGATACCGTCCGCGACTGTCGATACCGGACTGACGACCAGTTCAACGTGCTGGAGCCGAAGCTGAGTCCATTTTGGTAGGCAAAGCCCATTGTCGGTCTGTTGACAATTAGGATGTGACTGACTAATTAACTTGTCCTCAGGTACGGAACTGCGTCCGGGACGCTCAATTACGGGATCGACTTCCTGTCGTTGATCAGCAGCGGCCAGGTCCGCGTTCACCGCGCCGATATCTCCCATCTGTCTCACCACAAGGTCCATCTCAGTGTTTCTCCCAATGAACATGCCACGGCAACGACACTCGAGCTTGACGTCGACGCACTGGTGGCAGCCACGGGCTACTCCTCCAAGCCAGCCATCACCTTCTCGCCCTCGCCCTCGCACGCAGAGCTTGGCGTGCCCTCGGCCTCATTCAACCCAACGCAGACTTCGTTTTGGGCCGCATTGGATGCCCGGTCGGACCGGCTCCTCAGCCAGAGATTCCCGCAGCTGTTTGCTGCCACTGCTCCCCTGCCATCACAGGACAATAAACCTGGTGACGCCTCGGACAATACCACCCCCACAACCCCGTGGCGACTCTACCGCGGAATCGCGCCGCCGGGACTGACGGCCGCAGGCGACAGGTCGCTCGTGTTCCTCGGCATGTTCAGCAACATTGCCAACACGATCCGGCTCGAGATGCAGTGCCTGTGGGCGCTCGCATACCTGAATGACAAAATCAAAATCGGCAGCGGCAGCAGCGGCGTGAAGGACCCTGCCAGTACCGCCACCAAAGAGGTCGACTATGAAGAGGAAGAGACGGCAGAAAAGAGCGTGTACGCCGAAACATCTCTCTCGCAGCGCTGGGCACAGCACCGCGCCCCCTACGGCCACGGCCGCGCCTACCCGGATCTGGTGTTCGACCAGCTGCCGTACTGGGATCTGCTGCTGCACGATCTCGGGCTCGCGACGCGCCGCAAGCCGTCGGCCTGGCGCGAGCTGCTCGAGCCGTATACGCAGGCGGATTACCGAGGCGTGGTGGACGAGTGGCTGGCCATGAACTTGTAGTTCAGTCTTATGATTGGCATTCCTTAGCGACGACAGGGGCGTAGATACCTATTTACCGTCTTACGCATAGATTTAGATCCGTACATATTAAATGAACGACTGATTATCTGCTTTGGAGTTTGGATAACCTGGGAAGAGGGCATGATGAGCGAGTTTCCGTTCTTATACATGTTTCCTTGAGAAGGGAAATAGAGGCACTGTGTCACGGCGGGTTCCGCCAGTGGAGCTGTGGCGGGCTGTGTGGCTTGTGTGGGGCTAAGAGCACGGGCTTGGAGCATAAAGAGGAGGCCGCGCGCCCGTAGAGTTAGAAAGAGCCAGAGATCAGTGTTGCCAATGCATTATACCTGCCCATCTTCAACCTCGCGACCATTGTGCATCACTTTTATTACCCTAGCTACTAACCCTTCTTACACGCTAATCTCTCTTTTACTAGGAACTAGCCCAGTAAAATAGTGCGCAACGATTAGGCAAGTCGCGTTCAATCCAAAGCTTTAACAACGCGTGTTCAATCCAAAGCTTTAACAACGCGCGCCCAATCCACTATCTTAATAACCTAGCCAGGCCCTAACAATAAGGTTGCATCGAACTAAGCGCTTAAATATAACTAACTTATTACGCACCGCTAAAGTAACAAAGTTGCATTAAATTATTTATTATAGTACAACCAACTTACTACGTATTTAAAGGCTGCTAAAACTAATAATAAAGTATAACTTTAAAAATTTTTAAAAAGAAATTACTAATTAAATACTTAAATTACTCTTTAGCATACTTTTATTAAAAATAAAGCAAAATATAAAGTTTTTAATATATTTTTATTATAATTTAAAAACAAAAAAACCTAATTTATTTTATTAATAAAAAAAAAGAAAGCTTTTAACTTATAATATTTTAATTGCTTTAAAATAAGCTATTATATATTGTATTACTTTTAGTTAAAAAAGTATTAGAAATGTTTTTAATTAAACTATATATAAATAAACTATATTTATAAAAAGCTTACTATAAAGTTAAATAATAATAATAATATAACTATAAATTCTAATTTAATATTTTTTAGTAAAGTTAATTTAAAAATATTTTGTAATTTTATTATAAAAATAAAATTGTAAAAAAAATATTACTTTTTTTAGTTTAAAATTTAAAAGTTTATTTCCTTTTTTAAGTTAATTTTAAAATATTTTATTTAAATTTACAATTTAAATTTAAAATATAATTGCTTTAATAATTATATATAATTGTAAAAATAAAGTATAAAAGCATGCTTTTTTAGAAAGGAAAATAGTAAAATAAAATAAAAAGTTTTAAAATTAAAAATTACGTAATTTTAATTAAAATTATAAGCTTTTTTAAAGCTAAAATTTGCATAATTTTAATTAAAACTACAAGTTTTTAAAAATTTAGAATAAATAGTAGTTAGGAACTTTATTTAATAGAAAGTAAGCTTTTTAATTTTATAATAAAAGCTTAGCTTTAAAAAGTCTAACTTATAAATAAATTATAATAATAGTAATTTAAAAAAAAAAAGTTGTTAAATTTATATAATTAAACTTATTTATTATGTATAGACTGCAAATTTGTTAATTCTTTTAAAATATTGTACTTGCAATACGCATTTTAAATAGTATTATAAAACTTAATAAAGTTTGCAGACGTTAAGCATAATCTTTTAAAATAGCTTATAACTATTTGAAAGCTATTAAATAAAGGATTGAACAGCTTATAACTGCTTAAAAAGTAGGCTTATAATCGCTCTAGCTTTCAATGGCCTTAGGGTAAGGCTATAGAGAGGGGGGAATTGTGTTACAGCAGGTTGCATGAGTAGAGCTGTAGTGGGCTATGTAGATTATGTAGGGCTAAAAGCATAAGCTTGGAGTATAAAAAGGAGGCCGCGTGCCTATAAAGTTAGAGAGAACTAGAGATCAGTGTTGCCAATGCATTATACCTGCCCATCTTTAACCTCGCAACCATTGTACATTACTCTTATTACCCTAGCTACCAACCCTTCTTACACACTGGTCTAGAGGTACATATAGACATCGCAACCCAACAATCAGATTAACCCCATTCCCGGATCACCCCCCTAAACACCATTACGATACTAAAATAACTATAATTTCATTAATTTTAAGGCTATTTATAAGCTAATTAGTCCTTTTTATTCTTCTTTTAGCTGTTTAATTGTATTTAGTATATAAACAATTATTTTTTGCACTTTTTCCCTTTTTTCCTCCTTTTTAATTAACGTTATAGTTTTTCTTTCTTTAGCGGGTTATTCGCTAGCTAACTAAATAGTTATAATGTTTTTAATTTTTATAAAGCGATTATTAGTAAGTTTTTTAACCTTTTTTTTCATATATAGTTTATAAGCTTCTAATTTAGTAGTTAAGTTAGCTACTTGTACTTTTAATTTTGTAATTTCTATATTTTTTATATTTAAAGCTTTTTTTACTTTAAAAAAAGAATTTAGGTATTCTTTTTAATTAGGTTAATAATTGTTTGTATAACTTTTTATTATTTTTAAAAGTTGTAACTTTTTTAAAAGATTTAAAGAAAATTAAATTTTAATATAGGAAGTAGTATTAAAAGTAGTATAAGTAAGTAGGTAAAAGTATTTTTATAAATAATTATATTAAGGTTGTTTAATATAGTTGTTAGTTTAAAAAAATAAATACTAATGTTATGATGCTGACCTTAGGTCTGGGTAAATAGATTTGTTATTAGACAGAGAGGTAGGAAGTTACTAAAGACTCTGTTAGGATAGTTAAATACATCGTTAACACCCCTGCCCGCCTTAGCGTCGCCCACCATTCGCTTGTGCACCTTAATGCCATGACAACTAGTTTTTTTAAAGTTAAAAATTAAATTTTAAGCGTTTATTTTTTTATTAAATGTATTTTTATAATAGTATACAAAGTATTGTTTATTAATAGCTATTAAAGTAATAAAGGTAGTTAAAGTTTTTATATTTTATTTAAAATAATTTTTTAATATAGAAAAAATTATATAATTAAAAGGTTAAGTTTTATAAAAAGTATATAAAAGTAAATAAACTAGTTATATTTTATTTTTTTATGCTTTTAATATAAAGTTAGCTATTATATAGCTTAAATGCTTATTAAGAATTAAAAAGCACTATTTTAATAACTTTTTAGCTTAGTTTAAATTAAATAAACGTTTTTAAGCTATTTAAAGGCTATTTTAGCATTACTTTAACTAGTAAGTAAGTAATTATATTTTTAAATAGAAAAGTTCTTTTTTAAAGTTAAATTTAAAGGGAATTACTATTTTTATAAGCTAGCTTTTATAAAAATAATAACTAATAATAATTTATTGTTTTTTATAATATTATATTTAATAATTAAAATTTAAATAATTACATTAAACTTTATATATAAAAAAGCTTTTTATTATTTTTTTTGCATTTATTTCAAATTTTTAAAAGTTATATTTATTTATATTAGTAATATTAGTTAATATAATGTTTTTTTTTTAATTGGATATTTAATTAAGTAAAGAAATTTTTATACGTTTTACAAATAAATTTATCTATTTAATTAGCTTTTAGAATTTAAAATAGCTTTATTTTAATTTTAGAATAGTAATTAAAAAATTAGGTAAATTAATATAAGCTTAAAGCTTTAACGTTGCTTTTTTTACGCAATATAGTTTTAACAAAGCTTACAAGCTAATAACAGTTAAAAGCCCTAAATATAACTTTAAAGTTAAAAGCTTAGTTAATAATAAAGCTTTTTTATAAGGGAAAAAAGTGCTATTTATTTTCCTTAGCTTTATATGCTATGTGCGAACTATAAAGTTAGTTTAATAATGTAGAAGTCAGTATATTATATTATATTACAATTTCTTTTTAGGTAAGTCCATTTTTAATAGCTTTAATAGCTAATTTAATTAACTACTTATGAACAGATTCTATTTTTAAATATAAAGAAATTTAGCTTAGAATTGAATAAGTTATGTTAAATTAAAGTGGGTGGTAATGGAAATAGCAGTGTGTAGTGCTAAGTTCGGAAGTGGGGTTGATCCGGTAATAGGGTTAAGGTGTTTATAGGTAGAGGCAAGGAGCTCTTAGTAGATATCTTTTCAGTTAATGATATCCACTAGCCTTTGGAGTCATAGCTGAAAAAGAGTAATGAGATACCATTATTTTACTTTGAAGATGAATAAGGAGCTACTAACAACAAAAGGGGGAGAAGCGAGTAAACCACCACTAATCATTTGAATACGATGCAAAAAGTATCAATTCGTAGGACTAGAATAGTAGCGGATGAAAAGCAATATGAGCAGACAATGAAACCGGCCAATACATATATTTGCATGAAAGAAAAGAAACCGACAATTTAAAAATATATACAGAACAAAACCCAGCCACTTCGCCCCTTTTGCACCTCATCACCGCCACTCACTCAGTCAGTCACCAAACTAAAAGACTGAGCTCATCGCCACGACGAGTTGACCGTTACTGCCGACTCGCAGCCAGTCGGGACTGTGAACGACCGGTTGGGGTCGCTCTCCCACGTCACGGCGCCGCTGCTGGCCACGTTGATGAACTTGTACTGGAACGTGGTGCCGGCGGGCAGCGAGACCGTGTACGTCCACAGCGGGCTGGCGGCCGTGTACTTGGCGGCCGACATGGCCGGGGCGGACGACGAGCTCCAGCTGCCGAGCTGCGCGATGGAGCCGGCCACCTTGATGGTCTGGCCGTACACGGTGGTGGCGAGCTCGCTGAACGTCACGGCGACGGTGGCGGCGGGGGTGGCGCATGAAGATGATGATGCGCTGGCAGTGGTGGCAGTCGACGACTTGGTGGCCGTGGTAATAGTGCTCGTAGACAGCGTAGTGCTGCTGCTGCCACCACCACCGCTGGTGCCACCGCCAATGGCAATGTCGGCGCACGAGAGGTAGATCTGGCCCGTCTGGAACGAGTTCCACTTGAACGACAGCAGGGTGTGGGCTGACGAGTAGTTGGGGATGCGGATCTTCTTGCTGACGGTGTACCCCCCGGCAATGGTGGTGAAGCACGACCCGAGGGCGTTGTTGTCGACGCCCTGGCAGGCGCGGCGGGTGTCGGCTTGGAAGGCATTGCAGGTGAACCAGTCGTTGCGCCAGCAGGCCTGCCCCTGGGTGCAGTCCGGGTTGTAGCCGCACGACTGGCCCGTCACGTCGGTGCAGGGGAGCGTGCCGGCTTCGAAGCAGTTCTCGGCCGCCTGCTTCTCGGCGTCGGTCGGCAGGTAGCCCTTGGTCAAGAACTTGTCGACGAGTGTCTGGTTCTGGCAGATGCGGTAGCTGAACATGCCGCCGTGGTCGCCATTGTTGTCGACGCACCACTGCACGTCGACCACCTGGCCCGCCGTGTACGTGGCCACCGTGTCGCTGCCCCAGTTGGACCCCGGCTGGTTGTAGTCGATGCTGACGCGCGCGTTGTATCCGCACGGCCCGCTGCGTCCGACGGGCGCCGCCGTCAGGTTCGGCCACGACGACACGGGTTCGAGGATGGTGCACTCGGGGCACGTGTCGAGTTTGGCCTGGTTTTTTTTATATGTGTGTCAGTAATAAGGACTCTTCAGAAGCCAGCAGTGTTTTCACCAACCTCTGCGCCCAAACGCGTCCGGCTCGATGGGATGGTCAGGTATCCATGTCCGTGGACAGATGCCGCTGTGGACAGCAAGCCCAATACAGATGTCAGCTTCATATTGACTTGTGGTTTGGCTTGATCTTCTGTTGGGAGCGGTGAAGTGGATGTTGAGTTTGGTCTGGCTGGAGAAGACAAGATGAGAACTTCGAAGCCGCCTGGGTAGAGTGGATTTATACTGGTTCGTGAACTTTGTTGTTTTATTTATTTTGACCCCTTTTCGGGCAAATTCTTCTCCCTTTCCATCGTTGTGATCGGTTTTTCCATGTTTTCCTGAATCCACATCTATTGTCACCAACCGTCCATGCCTCTTCTCCTTGGGAGTTGCATCGCCATCGGCTCCTCTGTGGGTTCCGAGTCGATCAACTAGGTGCTTTGTCGCCGAAGTAGGTCCAGCCTCTTGTCGGCAGCGGGGAATACCAAGAGATTTTTCATCCGAATACATTCCACGATGCGGGGTATCCCCAGCCAACAAGCAAAGCTGGGTCTGGTGTTTATCCTCCCCCCCTGTGCGTCACAATCCGGGGCCCCAGGGGGTAGTGGATCCACATCTCCAGCCCATGAATGAAGCCCTGTGAGCTCGGTTACTAGTCCCGGCCGTTTTAGCGGCATCGACTTCTTGTCTGGGGCGTCCTCCGCGATCGAGGCAGCACGGACGGGAGAGGGGAGTGGGCAAAACAGACCAAACGGTCCGAATCGTAGGGTTCCAACGCACCGAGTTAGGGCCGTTGCCCACCCCGCCTTTTTTGTTTTTCTTCTTTTATTCCATACTCAATACAACACAACAGACCTCAGCTCATTGACGTCGAGTTTCTTGAGCGCACTATACCTTGGTTACGCTCTTAACTGCCGCTGACGCCGAGAATATGGGGAAAACCCGGGGTAGCCGCGTGGCCAGCGAAGCCATCATGCATGCATGTGACAGACGACAGACAGGTTAAGGCCCGATTCAAGCTTTTCATGTTACGCACGTGTTGACGGCATCAAGGGCCAGGCTGTTTTGTTATTCTGAAGGAGAAGACGAGACCTTTCAAAGGCAATCCCCAACTTGATACATGCAGCCATGGCGTGTTGGTCATAGTAGGAGTACATTTGGGATGAAACTTGAAGTCACCTTGGCTCATCCACGTCAGATCTAGTCATCATGGTCACATCCCTGATGGGTCTTCTTCAGCTCGAGGTTGAACTTGACCAATGATGGAACTTGGGGGCCCCTCCAGCACATGAATATCAGTTAGATCACTGCCTATCCACACTATTCACTGGTCCTCAACCTCGGGATCAAGAGTGAATATGGAGTTCCCATGCTCCACTAAGTCACCCTCCTTCTTCAACACAGCTTGCACCCTATAGGTAGGTGCGGTCGGAGTGGCCCGGATCGCAGTCTCCATATCATGGCTTCGATGACCAAAAGGACGTCGTCAGGTTTCACAATGGACCTAGGGGAAGGGGGATTTTTCATATATTCGCGTTTATAGACTCCGTGACTTCTTTAATCATGCCGTGAATCAGTCATCCACTTCAGAGAAGCGGGTCAGCGATAATTCGCAACTGTTTGACAGAACAGCCGAGAACCATTGACATACCAAGGACCTCGCTAGCACCCGAGCCACCGTCGTAAGCAGCACCAGTTGCGGCCTCGGCCTGCGTTGGCCTCTTCCCGGCAGCCCAGCGCTCCGGAAACCAGTTTTCCCTGCAACATCTTTATCATTCCACCCAACCCACCCAGTCAGTACATGTATTATGTGAGTGTAATACTGCTAGGTTCTCACCTTTGAAGCTCAGCCATGGCTACCCTCGCCTCCGCGTCTTGGATCACGTTGACCTCGTCGCGCATGCTCTGCACGAGCTTGTTGGACTCGGCCATTACAAATGTAGATACTTGCATCTAAATCTGGTGCATGTCCATCTGAAACCAGCTGGTTTATTGCATCGAAGTGCTTCAGTGTCACGCTCTTGAAGATAATGTGGTCAAACGGCTCAGACAGCTCAAATAGCCATGGGCGGCCTGGCGTGTAGTTGGGCTTGGAGCCAACATGTCAAAGGCGCAGCCCGGAAGAGCAAGGCCCCAGAGCCCGCGAGTTGGTTATATGTCATCAGCCACACTAAGTAGGGGAGTACTGGAAGCGACTGTCTTGCATGTATCCGCCCGGTCAGTCCGCGAGGAAGCATGGGTTAGCGGGTCAGCTTTTTGTGACTGGGGAATATTGAGATATATTACTGGTCGCTGGGAGTATATGCTGGGCATGTTGCTGCCGGTTCACGGAGCACCTGTTGGGCAAAGTCCAAGATTATTCTGTCTGTCGTTGCCATGGTGTTGACCCTATAACATCGTTAACGCGCCAGGCATTTTTATTACCGTCATGGAGTTACAACGCATCTTTATCTCGCACCTGGCTGGCATACATCTTGCTGGTGACTTTGTCGTCCGTCTTCGGGTCTAACAGGTCCCGGATGTCTATGTGGGTGACGTCGGGTATCTACTGACTCCAGCGTGGATTTCACTGGAGGGCCTTTGTCACCCGGGTATAGCTCACCCAGATGTAACTCCTTCTGTATTACTCCTGTCATCTCATGATATGATTATTGTACGCCAAGCTCACGAACCGCAGCTTGGCTGGCCTCCAAGATTAGTTGGGAACAATGTGGATGAAGTTTAGATTCGCATCATTTTCCAAGTCCCGTGTCTGATAAGTCTAGCAGGCCGGACTAGGTACCTGATTCTTAAATTGTCGTTCTCTCCCATTTTTCAACATGACAGACTTATACTAACACCCCTCCTTCCACATACGAACACTGTTGGGCAGATCATGTTGTGGGGTAGCCCCATTCCCAGTGTATAAACCAACTAACCAGCTTGGCCAAGAGCTAGGTACCTGTGCTTCTGGTCCGGTGGTCAAGCGGTTCCTACAAGAGGTTATGAGCCCGGGTTGCTTCCAAGCCACACACACGTTCGATTCCAAGATGAATCGCAAGTTTCTAGGGCTACCCCACAACACACCCCCACAGGTCGTGAAGTGAACACGAAACGAGCTGGACGTACTAGCCCAAGACTAACTACTCCTATTGTCGTAGTGCTTTGCGTCACCCTAAGGATAGTAGTAACAACCAATTTTTCCTATTCGCAGGGGTCATCTGCGTCACCCTAAGGATGGTTGGGAAATTTGCGATTCATCTTAGAATCGAACGGGGTGTGTGTGGCTTGGAAGCAACCGGGCTCATAACCTCTTGTAGGAACCGCTTGACCACCGGACCAGAAGCACAGGTACCTAGCTCTTGGCCAAGCTGGTTAGTTGGTTTATACACTGGGAATGGGGCTACCCCACAACAGATCATCATTTACAACGCACTCTGCTACGTCTTGCCCGTATCTGGCCTTAGGCTATTAGAGCCGCACGAGTTTCGTTCTAGGTGAGATATGTGTTGAGGGGTCTGATTGCAGCATCGAGTCGAGGGCAGTTTAAATACCTGTTGAAGGCCACAGTGTAAGGTTAAACAAGGTACCTGAATGTGACCATGGCAGAGGAAGGATTTTGGTGTTTCGAAAGGTTCAAGATCCCAAGAGAGTCCAGATTTGCACTATGCTGCGTTAATTGTATTATTTAGCAAGCGGACTAATTGGAGTCCGGAAACTCTGAGACTAAATAAAAATTACTCTGATGTATATTCACTTCCGTACTGGCTACCTACCTAATTACAGCATATTTTTGCTCTTAGTTCTGTTCTCTACACGCATTCATCTGGTTGGTGCTGACAAACGCAAGAAACATGAAAGGTTGCATTCTCATGCTGCATTAACAAGTACACCCTGAAGGATCAGGTTGACACTCAACATGAAACACCTCTTTTAGCAAATGAGGCGGATTCGGCAGCCACAAAACCACGACCCGATTCATGCTTTCTTTGATCCCATTGTCGACAGTTGATACACACTGCTGCTGACACCAAAACCAAGCCAAGATGAATGACTTTGAGATTACACTTGCCCAAGCGACCGAAGCTGGTGATTTGCTGGGTGTAATCGGTCTTGTGGTTGACAACAAAGGTACGGCATGTGCCTTTCCCCGCCAGAAACCATTTTAATCTCCCTCCAAATACACAGGAAACACGCTCTACCACCACGCATCAGGTCACCAATCCCTCGACGTCGATGCGCCGCCACTCGATCCAAATAGCACCGTTGCGCTCGCGTCAGCGGGCAAGTTTATCACCCACATTGCCGCGCTGCAGCTTGTCGAGCGCGGCGCCATCACACTCGACGAGCCCGTATACAAACACCTCCCCGAACTTGAATCTCTGCCACTGATCATTGCACACGGTGTCGACGATAATGGCAATGACAAAGCCCTCACGACCCGTCCACCAACCAAGCAGATCACCCTCCGCCATCTTCTCCTGCACACCAGCGGCCTCTCCGACCCGAGCAATCCCCTCGTCAGCAACTTCGGACCCCTAAAAGACCACCACTACGACGACGACGCCCCGCCCATTGTCAAGAACTGCTCCATCCCACTCATCTTCGAGCCTGGCGACGGCTTCGCGTACGGGTTCAGCATCCACTGGACACAGCTTCTCATCGCGCGCCTCTTGACGGCTGTCGGGGAGTCTTCTTCCTTTGTTGGATATATCCAGATGCACATCTTCGACCCCCTCGGGATGACGCGGTCGGCGTATATCCCGCCCGCCGACATATGGGATCAGCGTCTGCGGATGGTGGAGCGGATTGATGGGAGCCTTGTGTCGGCCGACGACGCGTCGCAGGGTCTCATGTGCAGTATAACTGACGTGGGCATCATTCTCAGCGAGATGATGGCGGAGCCAGGGAATTCCAAGCTGCTGCGGAAACAGGAACATATCGATTTGTTGTTCGTAGGTCAGTTTGCGCTGTCAAGTGCTGCGCTGCGTGATCTGCGTGGCAACGATGAGAATTATGGCTTCTGTGCTGCTAAGTCGGCTGTGAGGAGTGGAGGGGCCTCACCGGCCGTGAATTGGAGTGCGGCTGGGCTGGTTGTTGAGGAGGATGGGCTGCAGCTGTCCCGGATGCCGAAGGGTACGGTCACTTGGGATGGAATGCCAAATGTCATGTGGGCGGTGAATCGAGAAAAGGGGCTGGCCATGTTCTTTGCCACACAGCTGATTCCCGTGGGTGACGAGAAGGCTCATCAAGTTGCTCTAGCATTTATGAGAGATGGTTGGCAGAGATTTGGATAGCCAAGACTGTGATGCTCTGCAGGCTGAGATGTACTGTCACAATCATTCCTTTTAACTTCGGGTCTCATCATGAGCAAAGTATGTCCAAATACACTTAAGGGGTCGTCTTCAAATAACTCTTAGCCAAATAACCGCCTTTTTTATACCAACAAAACAGTCCATAAAACTAATACATATACCGAAACGTCAAGGCCCGATCGCCCATCGCCGAAAGCTCGTCGCTCGTATACGCACTCAGACCCCCTTCATTGATTCTCTTCTCCCGCTTCTTATTGATAGTCCTGTAGCTCAACAGCAAGACACAAGCAGCAATGATGCCACCACCGATAAAGCCGAGTTCCAGCCCATGGCCGAGGATATACCGTGGTCCATCCTTTTGCCGATAGAAGTTTGAAGCCATTGCCTAGGATCAGTCAGTCCAAACCCAAAATATAAGGGATAAACTTTTGATTTCTCACCCCGCCGAGGTTGCCAACCCCAATCTGGATGGCCATTCCGGCACTGCGCTTGTAGACATCGCGACCCAACAACTAGATTAACCCCATTCCCGGATCGCCCCCCTAAACACTACCACAATACTAAAACAACTACAATTATGTTAATTTTGAAGCTATTTACAAGCTAATTAGTGCTTTTTATTCTTCTTTTAGCTATTTAATTGTATTTAATGCGCAAACAATTGTTTTCTATGCTTTTTTCCTTTTTTCCTTCTTTTTAATTAGTACTATAGTCCTTTTTTATTTAGTAGGTTGTTCGCTAGCTAACTAGGTAACTATAATATTTTTAATTTTTATAAAGCGATTATTAGTAGGCTTTTTAACCTTTTTTTTTATATATAGCTTATAAGCTTTTAATTTAGTAGCTAAGTTAGCTACTTATATTTTTAATTCTATAATTTTTATATTTTTTATATTTAAAGCTTTTTTTATTTTTTAAAAAAAAAACTTAGGTATTTTTTTTAATTCGGCTAATAATTGCTTATATAATCTTTTATTATTTTTAAAAATTTTAACCTTTGTAGGGAGTTTAAAAAAGATTAAATTTTAATATAAAAGGTAGTATTAAAGGTAATATAAGTACGTGAGGGTATTTTTATAAATAATTATATTAAGGTTATTTAATATAATTGCTAATTTAAAAGAATAGATATAAGTTTTTTTAAAGCTAGAAATTAAATTTTAAGCATTTATTTTTTTATGAAATATATTTTTATAATATAAAAAGCATTATTTATTAATAGTTACTAAAGTGGTAAAAGTAATTAAAGTTTTTATATTTTATTTAAAGTAATTTTTTAATATTGTTGGATTGATAGGGTCAATCACATTAGTTAACAACTATTGCAATAGGTGGTTTGGTTACCCACGTAATGGTAGCTAGTGGGTTGTGTAGTAGTTGTATTAATTTATCTTGTTTTTCGGAAAAAGAAGGATTCTAATTAGGTTGATAGGAAGCCTTTTAATGTAGCCAATCTATGTAAGTCCTTGTGGTCCTTGTGGTTACGTAATAGCTACCCCTTTTACCTTCTTAATGCTCTATGCCCCTCAAAAGGCCACTATTCCCATACTAGCAGTCTCTCTTTTATGCTGTGCTTTTGTTATTATTGTTATAAACTTTATAATTACGCTTAACCCACCCTTATATACGTATCGTTATTGTGTTCGTATCAATAAGGGTTTGTAGTACTTTGTTTAGTCTTATTTTAGTTATAACATTAGTTAGGTTATTGTTTTTATAAATCTAATAGACTTTAAAATTTTATTATTTTTTATACGCTTATTATAGGCTTATAATGTTAATTATAAGCTGCTTTTTTTTTGTAGTTTTGAGTTTTATGAAATATTTATATAGGGAGAACGAGTTAGTATAAATAATAATAGAAATCTTCTTAATATTTAATTTAGCTAGGATTATATTAATTATAGTATTGAAAGTAATTGCTATATTAATGCTATTAGCTATTATGTAGATTTTAAAAGCTAGAACGTTATGAATAACCCGCTTGCATTTAGTAGAAGACTAATGAATTAAGTTGCTAATTATTATAAACTTGTTGTTATATAGCTTTTCGTTCACTAAGAAGATTATAAAGGAAATTTATAAGCTTAGGTTTTTGTTGTTAGCGAATAAGCTATTAGCGAAAACGAACAACTTTGCTATTAAAAGATTTATTGAAATAAAAGTAAAGTTATAGTTAAGATTCTTTATTTGCTATTGGATTCGTTTGTTTATCTTAGTAATATTTTTTTTTTTAGGTTTTTTATATTATATTATAGTAAATAGGTTGAATGTTACTTTGGGTTGGTAAATAGAAGTGATGTATACGCTATACGTATACTATTTAATATATTTTTAAAAGGTAGTAACTTTTTAGAGCTTTTTGCTTTGCTTTTTTTGTTATAAAGTAAACTTCTTGCTATTATAAGCTAAGATGTAGCTATTGAAGGTTATTGGGTTTTTTAGGGTTAGTAATTCCTTTAATTTAGCTATGAACTTAGCTTTTTTAAGCTTGTTGTTTTTTAGTACTTTGAATTTTATATTGTTTAGCCTAATTGTATTATTAGTTTGTATATTAACTATTATAAAGTACTTTAAATTAAGCGCTATAATTAGCAAGTAGGAGTTGTAAGTAGAAGTTATTATATTTAGTTACTTTTGGTAATGCTTAAAATAAGTTGCTTACTAGTGTGTTTTTGCTTTAACGATACTACATAATAATTGAATAACCTTTATAATTATTTTTTTGGAGTGTAAGTAGCGGATTTCCTTAGAGAGTTGTGTTAAAAGTATTTGCTATAGTAGGGTTTTCGATTAGGTATACGTTTATATAATATTTTAAAGTTATAACTTTATTTTTTAAAGTAGAAAAGAGGGTATAAAAGTAACGATAATTTGTTAATTAGCTTGTTGAATTGTTAGGCTTTACGTAAGGATTACTTTTTTATTTTTATTATTATAATTTTAAATAATAAAGCATAACTTTTTATAAAGCATATTAGTAGCTTTACTTTTAATTTCTCTTATTAAGCATAATTTAAAGATGTGTATATTGTTATGCTTTTTGGGGTTGTACTACTCAAATTTAAATATTCTTTTTAAAATAAGGGTATTAATTTCCTTTTCGTTAGATTGCTTAAATAGTTCGTTTGTAATTATAATTTTTCCTTTTTTTTAAAGCTAAATTGCTAAGTTATAGTTAGTTTGCTTTTTCGCTATTATATACGCTATTATAAAGGTAATTCCTTTAGTTATAGTAATATTAATATTAGGGGTTTGGATTTTGGGTTTGTTTTTAGATGTTACGGTTCTGATTAGCAGTAGAGTGCGGCTTTAGGCAGCCTTCCAGGTAGGACTAGTAGGACCCTCTTGGGCGGGCGGACTAATTAAGGTTGTTCTGGAATCTTGTATGTTGGGACCGTAGGACGAACGGGATAGAGCGGGGCACTAACTAGTTAGCTTAGTTCTAATATCTTATAAAATGGGATTAAAAGACTACTCCTGCAGTTCTAATGCTTAGAACGATGAAATATGAGGAAGTATTTTTATATAAGCAAATAAGCTAAAGGGTTTTTAAAACACTTTAGTAGTTATTAAAGTATTTTTTAGTAATTATATTAGTTATAACTATATAACCTTTATTATTCTATTTACTATTATATGCTTTATAAGCATACTTTTATACCCAACTTTAACTCTAGCACTTGCTTTGTATAAATTATAACATTAGGTTATAATATATTAATAACTTATAAAGGGTTACCTATAAAGGATAGTTAATATAAAACACTTTAATTACTTTACTAAATATTATTAAAACTCCAAAACTGTCTTCAAAAAACAATTCGCTAGCTAACTAGCTAGCATAGCTCTAATTAAACGACATATTAATAGCAAAATCAACTATGGGCCTGCCCATCGAAATAATAAACCTAAGATAAATAATTGCTCAGCTTAAAAAAAAGCTTGCAATACTTAAAGCCTAGCAAAATACATTATTATAACATAATGCTAATAAGTTTAAAATAAAACTCAACCAACTAGTACGTTTTGGAAATAATAAAAAAGAACTTTAAAGCTTTATTACTACATACAAGTTATACTTTGCCTATTATTTAAAGAAGTTTTCGCAAGCTTATAATAAAGTTACTTTTATAATTTTAAAACTAGAAGGAAAAGCTTAAATATAATTTAAACCTATTAAGAAGGATTATACGGAGAATAGTATTATAAACTAGGAAAATTTTATAATATTAGTTTATAAACGCTTTAACGATTTTAAAAAAGAAATTTCGAAAGTCTTTAAAAAAGTTAATAAGTTTAAGTGTAGCTAAAAGTATTTCAATACTTTAAAACAAAAAAAAGCAATAAATGTATATGCTTTTACGTTTTATAAAAAAAATAATTAATATAAAATAAAGCAATAATACCCTTATCCCTATATTTTATAAAAAAACTTAAAAACAAAATTAAAAACGCTTTTACTACAATTTCTAAAAAAGTTATATTTAATAAAGCTATTAAGTAAGTAATATGAATAAATAATAAACTTTATTAAAGGAAATTAAAAAAAAAAGACAAATATAAGCTTTATTATACTTGTTTAAATAAAAGATAACGTTATACTTAATAAAATATAGCGTATAGCACTTACGTAAAACCTATAAATGTAAACGCTATAAACAAATAATAACTAAAGTATAATAAAAAAAACATTAACTACTATTACTATAATAAAAAAGAACACTTTGCTAAGAACTACACTAGTACGCTAAAGCCTAGTTAAAAAGTAATACTAAATAAAAACGTTTCTTTTATAAAGCAAAACTAAAGCACTAGCGATTTAACTAACGCAAAATATAAAGTTTATATATATAAAAAGTAAATGCTTAATTAAATACGCTTAAAATTAGCCCTATTAAAGAGCCAAATTTCCTTATTAAAAAGTTGGGCTCCAATTCCAATAAAAACAACTAAAATTAAAAAGACTAAAAACGTAATTAAAAAGGTTAATATAGTTAATTATAACAAACTTACAAATAATTTAATTATTTTAAAAAAATATAACTAATATAACCTATAAGAACTTGCTTAAAAAAAGAAATTATAAGCAAACTTAAAAAGTAATTATAAAAAGTTAATTTTAAGTGCTTTTAAAAACAAATAAAACTTATTAATAAAATTATTTAATTTCCTAAATAATTACAATTTAAATAAATAATGTGTAAATATAATATTGTTTTTAAAATAATAGTTAAGCTTATAATTAATAAACTTTAATAAATTAGAAAAGTTTGCATTAGTAATTATAAAACTATAATATAAACAAATAGTAAAAGATACACTATAGCTATATCCATTATATCCCCGCTACGATAAAGTAGTGTAGTACTATTATGTATATACTACGTATTTAAAATACTTTGTAAAGAAGCTGCAAGAAAAACTGTTTTTTAAAAAATAATAGGAGGCAAAAGTGCTTTAGCTAGTATAAATAGTTATAAGTAGTTTAAATAAAGAAATGTTTAAGGTAGCCTAAAGTATTAAAAGGGTTTTTTAAAATTATTAATATTTTTTTATTATATATTTAAAAAAACGTAAATTAAAAAACTATATAATAATATAATATAAAAAGCATAAGTATTAAAAACTTTATATTTAATATAAGTTAAACTATTTTTAAGTAGTAATTAACGTATTAAATAGATTAACGTAAGAAAATAGAGAGTAGGCTAGCTAGCTAACGCACTACTAAGCCCCTAGCTTAGAACTTATTTTGAAATAAAATAAAGGTTTTTAAATTATAATTAACTAAGTTTTTAACGTAATACGATTACTTTTAGGAAAGCCTTTAAAATTAATAGTATTCACAAAATTAATAAACGCATTAACTAGCTAGTAGCTAAAATCCAAAAAAACTATACTTATATATACATTATACCCCTTTATATTATATTTTTTAAAAAGAAAATGCAAAAGTAAAAAATAATTTTATTATTTGGGAAATAAAAAGGTAATTTAATTAGAGAATAGCTAGTAAAGCTTTATATTAATATTTTTAAAGGTTTTGCAAATAATGGAGGAAGAAAGTTAATAATTTAAATATTGTAAAAGAACGCTACATTTATTATAATAGTAAACTTTAAAATAATAGTAATGTTTATATTATTTAAAATTATTAATAAGTAAAAAATACTTTAAAAGAAAAAAGAAATTTTCTATAAAATAATAATAGTTAATAGGATAATATTAGATTATAATAGTAGTAAAGTAATTAAAAAGATATTATTGTTAAAGGTTGAGATTGTAAGTAAAATATATAATTTAGTGTTTAATATTATAGACTTTAGAAGGAAATAAGCAATTTTGGGAAAGCTTTAACTATAAACTTTTAATTTAAATATTAATTAGTCTAGCAATTATATTAAGTAGAGGACCCTATTAGATGGATAATTAAGTTAAAGTTTAGTTAAAGAGGAGAGGATTATAAAGGTTCCTTTTTAATAACTTTTAATAAAAGTAATACTATATATAATATAAATGCAACTAATAAAAAAAAATTTAAAGAGCTTTTTAAATGCAAGGAAAGCTAATTTGTAGGGAAAGTACTATTAAAATTTTATAAGTATAATATTTTTAAAAAAAATAGTAAATAATAGTTTATTAGTATATAAACTATAGAATTATAATATTTTACTAATAAAAAGAGCAAAACTTTGCTATTATCCTATTTATTAGGTTAATAAGGCGTAATGAAAAGCATTTTAAAAATATTTTAATAAGCGCTTAACGTTAGAATACATTACAACATTTTATTTACTATATAGTACGCTTATACTTTTTATTCTTAAGAAGGATAGAAGCATAGTGGGAGAGTATTGTTTAGTTTTTAACTATTAAGGTTTAAATAGCGATATAATAAAGAATTGCTACTTACTATTTTTTATTTAGGAAATGAAGCATTAGTTTGGGTAAGTAATAGTTTTTTTTTAATTAGACTTTATTTTAGTGTTCTTATAAATTTGAATAAAGTTAAGCAAAGAGTAGAAAATAATATTTTATATGCTGCTTAAATATTATAAATTTAGAATTATACTTTTGGTTTTAACTAATATACTAGTGTTTTTTTAAGTATAAATAAATTACAAGTTATAAAACTATTTTAGCAAGTTTGTAAGAGCCTATATAAATAATATTTTAGTTTTTTTGTTTATTAAGAAAAAGTATTAATAATACTTGTATATAATGTTTAGCATTTTTAAAAAAGCGTAATTACTAATTAATTTAAAAAAGAATATATTTTATTAAAAGTTAATAAACTTTTTAAAATTTACAATCTTAGCTAAAGAAATTCAAATATAAAAAGAAAAAATATAAATAATAATTAACTAGCTAGTACTTATAATAGTAATTAAAATTAAAAATTTTATAGCCTATATTAATTTTTATTAATAATATATTATTAAATTTAGCAATATTACTAAATTATTATATAAATTGTTATAAAAAAATAAAAAGTTTATATAGTTAAAAGATTATAAGAAAGCATTTGTAGAAATTAAAAAGCGTATATTTGAAGAACTTATAATAAGGATTCTAAACCTACGTAAGCTTTTCGAAGTAAAAATAGATATTTTGGATTAGGCAATTGGAGGTTAATTTAGTTAGTAAGATAATGAAGGATAATTATACCTAATAGTATTTTTTTTGCATGTATTAAAAGAATTAAAATTTAAATATCCTATTTATAATAAGGAGTTAATAGCAATTATTTAGGCTTTTAAGGAATAGAAGTTGTAATTAAATGGCACTATATATTCAGTATAAATATATATTAACTATAAGAATTTTACGTATTTTGTAATATTTAAAAATCTAAGCTTTTAATAAATAAAATAAGTAAAGTTTTTATTATAATTTAACTTTAAAATTAACTATATTAAAAGTTTAAAAAATATAAAAGCGAACGCATTAAACAAAAGGGCGGATTAAAAAAAATAAAAAAACTTTTAATTTGTAGCTTTATTTAAGGTAAAACTAGATAGTACTTTAAAACACCTTATCAAGGAATACTTTAATATTAACCTAATAATACGTATAAAGCCTTCTAAATAATAAAAAAAAAAAGATTATTATAACTTAATAGAAAGCCAAACTATATAAATAAAGCAATTTTAAAAAAATAAAATAATTTTTTAAAATAAAAAACCTTAAGTATTAGAACTATTATAAAATAAGTTAGTTTAAAAAGTTTATAGTTTACTAGTAAAAGGATATTAAAGGGTTATACAAATAATAATTAAAATTAGAAAGTAATTTAGCATGCTAAAAGCTAAGCAAGTAGTTATTTAAGTAATTGCTATATGCGGAATTTGCTAGAAAATAAAGTTATTACTATTTGTAATATTATATTTTATAATCCTTATTATATTTTAGCTTTAAAGTTATAATTTGTAAAAAATAGCAAAACTTTTATAATTTTATTTTAAAGCTATTATAAGCAAATTGCGCTATTAGTAACTACTTAATCTAATTATTTTATTTTTTATTAATAAACGTTTTTAAATAAATTTTAATAATTTAGTTTATTTGTTTAGTTTATTTGTTTATTTGTAAATAGTAAATAATAGAGAGTTTATAACTAATTTTTGCTTATTTAATAAGTACTTATTAAAATTTTAATATAAATGTTATTTTTTTATTTATAATAATCTTATTTAGCTAAATATAGTTAGCTATTATTAATTATATAAATACGTAAGCTAATTGTTTAAATAACATATTTTTATAATATTAGAAAAAGTATATATATTTTATAAGTTTATTAATAACTATAAATATATTATTATATTTAATTTTTAACGTTGGATTTTTAAATAATAGTAGCTTAATTATTATATTTATTATTATAAATTTTTATATTCGTTTAACTATTAGGAAAGGTTTTAAAAGCTTATAAAGTTTGTAACGTAATATAAGCAAATAAACTATATTTACTTTATAATATGCTTAAAAATAAGCTAATCTTTATATAAACAAAAATAAAGTAATACTATAATATAAAAAGGTTAAAAGAACCAACTTTTAAAAAAGAAAATAAAGTTTACCTTATACAAAAAAATCTTAAAATAAAACAACTAAATAAAAAATTTAATTTTAAAAAGCTAAAACTATTTAAAATAAAACAAAAGGTTATTACTTTAAATTATGCACTAAAGCTATTAAAATTAATAAAATTATAATTAAATATATTTTATATTTTTCTTTTAAAACTAGCGCTACAAAACGCATAATTAAATACTTTTATAAAAGTTAAATTAATTAAAAAAGAATATAATATTAAAAAAGTATTAAACTTATGAAAAATAAAAAAAGGAGTTTAGTATTTAATTAAATAACTAAATTATAAATATAAGGAAAATTTGTAAGAATTAGTTAAACATTTAACAAATTGTTTAAACAAAGTTTAATAATTTTACTAAAAAAAAATAAATTAACTAGCAATTAAAAGCTAAATAAAAACTAATTAAACAAAATAAAGGTAAAAGCTTTTATATCTTCGTAAATTAATAAAAACCTTTTAAAAAAAGGATCTTTAAATGTAAAGTTACTCTTATTACTTACTATTTAAATACTACACTAAAAAAGTTATTTCCCTTAAAAATGAAAAATTCGCTATTAATAACAAATAAATATTAAACAATTTATAAACTTGTTCTCTTTAATTTTAAAAGCCTTCTCTTTTTTAACGTTTTTAAAAACTAAAAAAATTAAAAATAAAACAAACAAGCAAATAAAAAAAAAATGAACAAAAAAACTTAAAGTTTAAAACATTATAAAAAACCTTATAAGTTATACATTTATTATATTATAATAAGTTATTAAAAAAAAAGTATACTTGCCTTTTACAAAAATAATTAAAATAGAATATAAGCGCAAAAATTCCATAAGCTTAGATATAAGTAGTAAAGTAGTTTTTTAAAAACAATGAATGTATAAAGCACTAATTACAAATTTTCTTTACGCAATTTATTATTAAAACTATATAAAGCTTATATAAAGGAAAGACTTATTAAACAAGGAAAGTTTTACGTTGGTATATTTTTAGTTAGAAATATAAATACTAAGCATTCGAAACGAAGCTTTTAAAAAAGGGGTATTATATTACAGTTTTAATTAATAGCAAAGTGCAGCCTTAAACAACCTTCTAGGTAAGACTAGTAGGACCCTCCTAAGCGGGCGGACCAATTAGGGTCATTTTGGAGTTTTGTATATTGGGACTGTAGAACGAACAGGATAAGGTGGGGCACTAACCAGTTAGCTCAATTCCGGTATCCCGTAGAACGGGACTAAAGGACTACTCCCGCAATCCCAATACTCGGAACAACAAAATGCAAAAAAGCATTTCTATATAAGCAAATAAGCTAAAAAGTCTTTAAAACACTTTAGCAATTATCAAAATATCTTTTAGCAATTATATTAGTTACAACTATATAACCCTTATTACTCTATCTGCTATTATGCGCTTTATAAGCATACCCTCATACCCAACCCTAACCCTAGCACCTGCTTTGTGCAGGTTACAACACTAGGTCGTGACATTAGAGCTAGAAGGCCGTTCGCGTTATTTTGGGGCTGAGGGTACTTTTTTCAGTAGCGTTTAGTTATTATTATTATTATAGTTAGGGGTATAGTTAAGGTTGTAATTGATTTTGGTATTTGGAATAATTGTAGTTTCGTTTTAGTAGTATAGTTTAATTATTATAATTTAGAAATTAGTTGGTTTTCTATTAATTTTAATTGTGTAGGTTTTTCTATTTTATGTAAGTAGAATGTATAGTCTAGTCTATTTTTGTATTTCTCGCTATATTTTAACTTTGTTTTAAAGTAGAAAGTTAAAAGTTATAAAGGTATTTAAACTATTTTAGGTAATAAGGGCTTTATTAATTTAACGTTTAGCCTTGGCTTTTTGCATTTTAGCTATTACTTTGCGTATAGTATTTGCATGCATTTTAATAAATAATAATAGTAATAATAAAGAAGATATGCGTAAATAGGTTTCGAAAACAAATAATGTAGGAACTAGTCTATTAAAGCTAGTAGTATTATTTATTGCTTTTGTAGCTATTTATAAAACTTAGTTTAACGTTATACTAGTATTTTGTAGGTTTGCTAAGATAATTTTATATGTATGTTGTAATAGTTTGTAGTAATGTTTTAGCTTGCCTATTAAGTTGTAGGCTTTAATAAGGACTTTTTTAATAATAATTGCTATTGTTTTAGCGTTATTATAAAACTTTACTATTATAAAGTTAGTGCTAGCGTTGGTAATAATAATATTAGGTAGTTTAATGTATATATTAATTTATATAGTTTAAATAGTATTTTAAATAGTTTTCGCTGTTATATTGTAAAGGAATTGTATTATTTAAAAAGTAATTGTTTTATTAATAATATAAATAGTAGGCTTTTTGTTAATGTATATAACATTTATAAGAACTTGGTAATTAAAGTTGATATTGTTATACATTATAAATTAGAATTAGTTAAGTAGGTTGTTATGCATTTAATATTAATAATAGAACTTTGTAATTTTTTTTATAATATTTTGGTTAAGTTCGTTATAGCTAATGCAGGTAAGTACTTTATATAAGCGCTTAATTGAAGGATGGTTGAATTGCTAGTATAGTTAGTATAATTCGGTTTTTGTTATATTATACTAGGTTATGGTTTTTTTAGGTTTGTTTAGCAGAAGGAATGGGTAACTTTATTTGTAAATAATTAGATAGCCTTTTCTTTTATATATAATAATGTTGAGGATGTTATTAAAGTAAATGCTATGCTTATTTATATTTAAAAGGTAAAGTAGGAATAAAGTGTTTGCTTATATAACTTAGAAGTTAAGAATGTAAAATAGGGTTTTTACAGTAATAGTGCTAAGAAAAACACTTTTGGGGTTATTATTAAATTGTACTTAGTAGTTACTAGCTGTTAAGAGGCTGATCTTTATGTTTAAGATCTTCTTTTATAGTGCTTAAACTTGATTTTCGCTAGCTATTAATATTTTAGCTACTTTTGTATTAAGTATAATTCTTTGGAAAATCTTTATATTATAGCAGTTCTTAAAATGGAAGATGTATATAAGTTTATTAGGAGTTTGTTGTTTAAAGATGTTGGCTTTTATAATAGTATAAATAGTTACTTAGTTGTTTAGAATAGTGGTAGTTGTATTCTTGTTAACTATATAGTAGAATGTGTAAAAGCTTTTGAATAGTGTATTTAGGCTTAATTTTTGTTAGTTGTACTAAATATTGAATTTGCTAGTGCTAGTTTTAGTTTTAGCTTTAAAGCTACTAATATTAATACTTTTATAGTTAATTAGGAATATTGTAAAATTATTGTTTTTATTGCTATGTTTTTGTATATAGTACTTTTATTGTTGCTGTTTTGGTTGGCGTTTAGAGATTAGGTGCTTTGTAGACTAATAGCTTTGTTTTTTGTATATAAAGTACTTTTTAACGTTATTGCTATTGTGACCGTTATTGCCGCTAAGAGGTCTAAATAGTTATTGGAATTTGCTATTACTATGGTAGTTTGCTTAGTTGCTATTTTTACTGCTAAATTAGTTGCTGTTTTTACTACTAAATTGGTTGCTGTTTTTATACCATTGGTCAACCTAGTATTGTTCGTTTCCGTTATTGTTATTGGGGTTGTAATAATAGGGATTTTGAGTAGTATAGTATTATTTAGGGATTTATTTGTAGTATTACAAGTAAATGCTAATTATACTTTGCAAGTTAAAGGTAACGCTTTTGAAGGTGGTTATTAGCTTAATAATAACTAGTATGTAGGCTTTAACGCTTTAATAGGTATTAATTAACTGTTTTGCAAGGTTGTAGTTACTTTAGTAATTATTTAATAGTCTTTTATAAATTTTTTGTAGTTATATAATTACAGTTTTGAGGCTCTTTAGTAGGATTTTGTTTAAGTTAGTTGTTATAACTTATTAGAAAATGATAGATTACTATTTTTGTAAATAAAGCTATTAGTTTTTAATTATATAGAAAAATTATTTAGTTTGTTATATTATTTAATTAAAAGAAAAGCTTTTCTTAATAATATAGTTATAGTAAAATTGCTTTGCTTTATTTCTTAATATAGTTAAATATATTTTATAGTATATATTTCACAAAACTTCCGCTTTTTTGTAAAGGTTTTGGAAAATTTTGATTTTTGCATTTAGTATATTATAAAGCTTACTATTAAATTTTTGTTATTGCTATATAGTTTACTTAAGTTAGTTAGGACTTTTGTTATAATATTAATTATAAAGGTTTTTATATTACGCTTAGGTATAATATTTGGGATTTTTAGAGTTTTAATTTTAGGGGTTTTGGGGGTCTTAAGCTAAACTATTAAAAGATCGCTGCTATTATCATTAATAACGTCTTTTCCTTTTCCTTTACCCTTCTTTTTTTATTTTTAGTAGTATTTAAGTTATAATATAATTTAAACTTATTTTCTTATATAGTAATGTATTTGATAAGCTTTTATTTTAATTATTTAGGGAATTTATGAGTATTTACTAAGTTGTAAAATTAGGTTGAAATAATATTGTTATTGTTAAAATAAATATTATAGTTATTAAAGAAGTATTTAAGGGTTATATAGAGAGTTTTGTTAAAATTTTTAAAAATATTTTTATTTTAATTTTAGAAGTTTTTTTTAAATTGAATAAAAAGCATTTTATTAATAAGTTTGTTATTTTTATAAATATTAAAATAGTTAATTAGGTAAATATTTAAGCGCTTTAGTTTATATTAGTTTTTATTATTAAAGTTAAAGTCTTTACTTTCTTAGGTAAAGTTTGTAATGCTAGCGATTTTAGGGTTGTTATATAAGGTTATTATATTGTTTTTGTATTAGGATTTTTTTGTTTGTATAAATGTAGTAATGGAGGGGTAGGTTAATGAAAGGGTTAGGTAGATGGAGGGGTTTTTTGTAGTAATTAAAAGGTTGTAAGGTTACAATTGCAATTGCAATTACTTTAGTTAAAATGTATAATGAACGCAAGTAGCTAATTATAGCAAAGTATACTTTTTTTCTGATTGCTTTTGAAGCTTTCGTTTTGCTATTTCCCTTAAGGGTTTTACGTGCTTAAAAAAAGCTTACTTGCGCATGTTATTACAATGCTATTAGGGCTTTTTATATGTAAGTAGTGCTCTTCTTATATTAAAATGTGTACTACTTTTTGTTTAACAATTATAATTACTTAGTAGTAAATTACAGTCGTTGTTGTTACTAAATCCTTACTGCTTTGTAGTTGAATTATATTAGGTTAACCACTAATTAGTATTAGATTAATAGGGTTAATTATATTAATTAATAACTATTGCGATAAGTGGTTTGGTTAGCTATGTAGTAGTAGCTAGTAGATTGTGTAGTGGTAACATTAATCTATCTTGTTCTTTGGAAAAAGAAGGATCCTAATTAGGTTAATAGGAAGCTTTTTAATGTAGCCAATCCATGTAGGTCCTTATAATCCCTGTGGTCACGTGATGGCTACCCCTTTTACATTCTCAATGCTCCATGCCCCTTAAAGGGCCATTATTCCTACAAATATAAAAAAGATTATATAATTAAAAAGCTAAGTTTTATAAAAAGTATATAAAAATAAATAAACTAGTTATATTTTGTTTTTTTATACTTTTAATATAAAGTTAGCTATTATATAGCTTAAGTATTTATTAAAGATTAAAAAACACTATTTTAATAACTTTTTTAATTTAGTTTAAATTAAATAAACGTTTTTAAACTATTTAAAAGCTATTTTAGTATTATTTTAGCTAGTAAGTAAATAGTTATATTTTTAAATAGGAAAATTCTTTTTTAAAGTTAAATTTAAGAGGAATTATTATTTTTATAAGTTAGCTTTTGTAAAAATAATAATTAGTAATAATTTATAGTTTTTTATAATATTATATTTAATAATTAAATTTTAAATAATTATATTAAACTTTATAATATAAGCTTTACATATAAAAAAGTTTTTTATTATTTTTTTAACTTTTATTTTAAATTTTTAAAAGCTATATTTGTTTATATTAATAACATTAGCTAATATAATATTTTTTTTTAATTAAATATTTAATTAAATAAAGAAATTTTTATATGTTTTATAAATAAATTTACGTATTTAACTCGCTTTTAGGATTTAAAATAGTTTTGTTTTAATTTTAAAATAGCAGTTAAAAAATTAGTTAAACTAATATAGGCCTAAAGCTTTAACGTTGCTTTTTTTACGTAATATAGCTTTAGCAAAGCTTATAAGCTAATGATAGCTAAGAGCTTTAAATATAGCTTTAAGGTTAAAGGCTTAGTTAATAACGAAGCTTTTTTACGAGGGAGAAAGGTGTTGTTTATTTTTTTTAGCTTTGTATACTGTGTGTAAGCTATAGAGTTAGTTTGATAACGTAGAAGTTAGTATACTATATTGCGTTATAGCTTTTTTCTAAGTAAGTCCGTTTTTAACGGCTTTAATAGCTAATTTAATTAACTGTTTACGAATAGATTTTATTTTTAAATATGAAGAAATTTGGTTTAGAATTGAATGAGTTGTGTTAAATTGAAGTGGGTGGTGATGGAAATGGCAGTGTGTAGTGCTAAGTCCGGAAGTGGGGTTGATCCGGTAATGGGGTTAAGATGTCTAGGACCCCGACAGGTTGTTGCAGAGCCATGTGATGACCCCAGGAAAGGCTGGGTAGATTGCGCAAGCGGCGATGAAGACGCCGGCGTAAACGACACGGTGATTGGACGATGAGATGCACCTGCTCGGGGTTAAAATCACACATCTCTGATAAACTCACAAGAAAGAAACACTGACATGGAGAACCCCATCACCATCATGAGCAGGAAACCAATGATGAACGGACTCCGCTTGCCAACGCGGTCAGAGAGATAGGCCACAACCACGGCCAGTATTGCCGCGGTGATATAGATGGGCACCGTCATGAGCTGCGCCGTGCTGGAAGTGTAGCCCAGGTTGTTGACAATCGTGGGCAGGAACAAGCTGATGCCGTACAGCGGACAGACAATCTGGAGGTCGTCAGAATACACGTGGAGCAAAGTTGACTTGAGATCATGGACCAACTTACACCCCAGTACACAAAAATGTTGACCCAGATCTGCCAGTCCGTAAACGCCTGCCAAACATATGCCCATCTAAACTCCTCGGCTTGCGCAACCTGCATCTGTCTTGCCATCGTCGTCGTTGACTGCTCCATCTCAGGATCCTGGTTAGCAAACCGCTCCCGAGACACCTTGTGCTGCCCCTGATATTTCAACCGAAAAATGACAAAGGCTTGCTCCTCCTCAGTCAGGAAGGGGATAGAAGCCGTCTTGGGGAAGTCGTGGAGGGCGGTAAACGCGAATCCGGCAAAGAAGACGGTGGCGATGCCCTCGAGGATGAAAATCCAGCGCCATCCTTGCAGGCCGCCCACGCCGTCCATCTTGCTAATCGCGAACGCGAGCAGCCCGCTAAAAGCGCCGGCGATGGATGCGGCGCTGAAGAAGAGAGCCTGCCGGAGCTGGATCTCGTCGCGCGTGTACCACATGGTCAGGTAGTACTGTTTTTGTTTACTTTTTGGTCAGTGCTTTTTCTTTTTCTGCTCCCGAGTTTGAGCGAGAAGTGAGGAAAACATACAGCTACGCCAGGAAACAACCCAGCCTCCGCGACACCCAGAAACAGTCGCGCAGCCAACAGACCCGAGTAGTTTTGCACCATGCCCATGAGGGTCATAACAAGGCCCCAGGCAACCATGATGGCGGGCAGCCAGCGGCTAGGGAGCAGCTTTTTTAGGAGGAGGTTGCTGGGGACCTCAAAAGCGGCGTAGGTGAAGAAGAAGACGGTGAGGCACCAGTTGTATTGGTCTGGAGTCAGGCCCAGGTCCTCCTGGAGGCCCTCGATCTTGGCATTGCCGATATTGCCCCCTATTGTGTTGCGGCGGGACGTCCCGTCAGATCATTATGGTCTTTAGAATCTACGAAGGGCCATACGCACGATCGAGGAAGGAGAGGAGATAGAGCACCGCGAGCGTGGGGATGAGTCGGACGTCCATCTGCACCGTGTCATGACATATTAGTGGACAGCTTTTTCAGTGCAAGCACTAGTCTAATGTCTCTTCAGATGGCCACATAAGGGACTAGAATGATATCTTTGGTATACCTTTCGAAGAATGGCCTTTTCATCGAGGTGGGCAAACGACTCGAGCGTCCTCACCGGCTGCGTCGAGGATGTCCCGGGGGCGGGGTCATCGTGTTCTCGAAAATGGCTGCGGCGGCGTTTCGGCAGCGAGTCCAGCGCGGCATTGGCTTCGCCGTCATCCGCGTGTGTGACTACCGGCTTTTCTGTGGCGTCCGAGTCCATTTTTCCCAGGTTAAAATGTTGTTATTATTGCTCGTAAAAAAAGAAAGAAAAAAAAAACGTTAAGGTGTCTATTTTAATTAAGGAAAGGATCTATAGATGCAAACCCAAACGCCTGGCCCAAACATGAACAATAATAACATTAACTCCCATCCACGTTTTGACACTCCCTCCTGGTTATTACCCCAATTTTCTTGTCGTGTTCCTTGCTTGGAATGGAGACCATGACAGCATATGGCAACGTCAGGCCCCCTTTTCCCCGCAAAATGCCACGCACCCCAAGTGATCGTCACGAACTTGTCTCACTTTGGCACCCCCACTGGTATGCGGGGAGGTGACGTTCGACAGGACATATTCTGGTTCTTCAACTGCCGGCTCGCGTCAGTGGCTTTTGGGTGGCATGGTGGCCCCTTGCCTAGAAGGTCGGGGGTGGGAATTATCTCCAAGTTCAAGGTGCAATATATGGAGACTCGGGGATCAAGAAACTTACACATCGACAGCATGATCCATCCCCAAAATATAAGTCAACAGACAAGTTAACAATTATATTAGGCAGATACCTACACAGTGACTTTCTCGTCCCGCTCGATATCCAATATTGAGTATCCTCGAGACTATGGAACTTGACGCCCATGCTTTTCTTTATTGCTGCAAGTTAATTAGCGCTGCTCTCGGAAGGATGATTCCGGGTGATGGTGATCGAGCCAGCCAATGACCCATCACGGCCAATCTCCCTGCAGCTTGAGCACCACCTGATCTGCCAGGCTCCGACATACAACGCCCTTTCCCATACCTGGGGCAACAAAGAGGTGGAATCTCCAGTGTCGATCGAGGGAAAGCTGTGTCTAGTGCGCAGGGATTTGTACTGCGCCCTCACTGCGCCCCGCCGCAGAGACAAATCTGGGACTATCTGGGTGGATGTCGTCTGCATTAACCAGAACGACGAAAAGGGGCGAAACCATCAACTCTGGCAGATGAGCGACATTTACTCGTGCGTGGATTGCGTGAATGTTTGGCTCGGGGAGGCGTCTCCAGGTTTTCTGAGCGTGCCATGGACTTCTTAGAGCGCATGTTCAGGGCACTTCTCGACAACTAGTGTGGGTTCTTCCCGAGGGTAGGGTCGACGCTAGAAGGCGACGAGCCTCTGAGTGTGACGCGAGCGTGGTCCATCGGTCATCATCCAGGTCAGGCTCGACGACGACAAGGGAGCGTGTACCTCGCCACCCGGGAAGAGTACGATACGTACTACAGGACCACTTTGTCCACCCTCAAGAACGAACCGCAAGCCATATCTGACCTGAGCCAGTCCTCAATCTGTTTACTCGGCAGTGGTGGAAGCGCATGTGCGCCCTTCAGGAGAGCGTCTTATGCGGAAATGTCGTTCTGCATCTGCGGGGACAAGTTGTTGTCCATCGAGCATTTTGACATGGTGGCATATTTGATTCACTTTTCTATCAACTTTGACGCCTGGCCGGGACCGACCATACCCGCGGCCGCCTCGGTGCGCTCGATTTGGCGGACTGCCAGCTTGCGGGATCACATTGCTATTGAGAGAAAGGTTAGCCTCATCCTAGCGCTGGATTCGTCTTGGAATCGGCCGGCCTCGGACAACAAGGACAAGATCGTGGGGTTGTTGGGTCTAGTCGGCCGCCGAGAGGATCTCATCTTGGTACTCCGTGACTGCCGAGCAGGTCTACAGTGCCACTTTCCGAGCCACTCTGCTTCAAGAAAGAAACCTCGACGGCCTGGGGCTCATGTCTGAGATGCTCGAGGCGAGAAACCCTAATCTTCCCACCTGGGTACCTGACTTTGAACTTCATTCTGACACCGGGAGTGACCACATTGCGTCCCTCTCCAAACCGCCTTATCGAGGCGGCATTTACGACGTTTCACTCTGCGATACAGCCCGACTCCCGAATTTTGAAGACGCATTCATTAGTACCGAAGAAAAGGACTTGGTGCTTGTCCTCCGCTGGATTTTGGTGGACGAGGTCGGAAAAGTCGGCCCCAAAGCCCCTGGGTTGTTACTTATCCACGCGACCAAAACCATGAAGGCAAAAGTGCCTGGGGTCAGGAAATGTAGTCAACAATAAAAAGTTGGCGGGCGATGGCATCATCGGATGATTTCTACCCAACAAGCGAACCCGCTTCCAAAGCGTTCTGGCGCACCGTATTGGTGGACCTTAAGCAGAGTGTCGACTATGCCTCTCGGCAGCTTTCGCGAGCCAGGGGCGCCAGCCGGATTAACGACGACGACGCCCTTTTGCTTGACTCGTTGGAAACAGATTCCGGCCAACAGGACTTAATCACTTTGGTGGGACGAGTCGCCCAATCCCATTTCCGGCAGGCTCGGCTCATCGAGCAGTTCAACAGGAGGTTCTTCGTCGCCAAGGCTGCAAGATATGGACTCGGGCCGCCATCGCTGCAGCCAGGAGATGATATCTGTGTTCTACTCCGTGGGCGGGTGGCTTACGCTCTACGTCGACGTGGAGATAGGATTTGGGGCTATGTTGGGGGGTGGTACGTCCTATAGTCCTTTGACTTAGACCTCGAAGCAACCACCCTGTTTCTAGGCTAACCTATGTATTATAGTTATGTCCATGGAATAATGGACGGAGAAATTATTGAGAGGGCCGAGTTGGTAAAGAATAAAACTTTCAGGATACGATGAAATGACAATATTATCGGGCTCCCAGCGGGAGGTGAAGGTCAAAGCGCCTGGCCATATCCAAGCTCATCAGAGAAGCCGAACCAACCCAGCAACTATGTCATCCACCTGCCTGTGCGCTGTATATCTTCCGCCGCTCGCACCATATCCTTCCTCGTCCAATCATTAGCCGCCTGGTTGAAGGTATTTGGCAGCAGCCAGAGCACCGTACTAGCAATCCACACCAGAGCCACATAGACAACCCTCACCCACACCGACGCCTTGGGGCCTGGCAATTCATACGCCTCGCGCAACCACGGCGGCAACCAGTGCGCCATGAATAGTCGAATAACAGGCATCACTCCCAGCCAAGTGATCCACCACGGCACGGTCATCTCGTAGAGCAGAATACGCGTAGCACGCTTCGCAACTAACGTGATCTCGAGCGTGCGCAGCTGCTCGTCAAAATACACATCGAACTCGTCCAGGGACGACAGCCATAGCTCCTGCGGCATATCCAGTGCCGTCGCGAATCGCGCAAATTGTGGAACAAAGAACTTCCTTTTCCCGCCGGCCACCGCGGAAAGCAAGCGAAAAGGTGAAGGTCTCCCGCGAGCGGATCATGCCGAAGAACATGGGTCGCTGCGGTCCTACACCGGAACCGTTAGAATAATACCTTGGTCTGCTATAGGTAATTACCCCTAAACGAGATAAAGATAGACGTACCACTTCTGCAACTCCACATCACGCGCATCATGCCCCTTCCCTTTACAAAGGCATGTTGCTTCTTCACCGCACCATATATGGCAGACTGCTGAGCAGGTGTCCCGTACAGCACAGCGTGGATGAAGACGGAGGTGCGACGTAGGCGGGATAGTGGGTGTGAAGCGAAACGCGAGTGTGCGCAAGTCCCAGCCGCTATTCCAGAGGCTGCGAACTGTAGCAGGATTTCGTACGGTCCGCCGGTCCAGATAGTGAGGTCCCCAAAGGCGGCGGCGAGTGCGTCTTGTCCTTCGATGTCGGCTTCGAGTGTCATTTTCACCTCACCGGGTGGTGATGATGAGGCTGCTTCGGGTGAGGAGATATCTTGTAGACTGAGCTGATGTTTCTTATTGCTGTTTCTGAGCTTTGTTCGCCTCTCACAGAGCGGATGATGTTAAGAGTTTTTTTTATGCACCGTAGCCCAGCTTGGGGTCATTGTCTTTTAACATCATGTCTCAGGGTTTCGGGGCGGAGTATTTTTTATTAATAAGGATCCGAGTCATTCAGAGAGAATGGCATGGCCCCTGTCGGCACCTCCGTCTACCTGAACTGAGACATATGTAGCTACCTGGCAACGAAATCTTACACTGAGGGGATGTGGTCTCCACGCCATGTTTCCCTTGGGCCCGGCGGTTGATGTCCCGCCCTTGAGATCTACGCTGCCAGTTGAGAGCAAAATATTCCCATTGAGGATAAAAAAAATTGCCTTGTATATGATAAAATGCTGACATATCAAGGGTTAACGTCAGCACGAAATCAAAGCTTATTAGCCCAAAGTAAGACAATAATTAAAACCCACGGTGTTACTGGCCTTACGGCGGCTTACTTGGCACGGCGTAAATAATTGTTCACCTATCGGATGCCAAGAGCTGCGTTGATGACCGCCAAGAGTGCGGAGAGACCTCAAACTTGATAGCCACTATTTAGAAATGTGGTGTCGTGGGAAGATGAGCTGCAATAGGTCTCTTGCTCTTGATCCACATTTCCTTGGGGCCATAATAGCAATCCAATTGGTCGGATGGTGTATTCTAGTTGGTCATTACATCAGTCTAACACACTGAAGGTCTCCGGTTCAAGCCCGGGTCTGATCATTAAGATTTCCTTTTTTTTTTTTTGGTGTTTGTATCGCTATCCTTCTTTTTAAAGGAGCCTCCTGAATCAAGAGTAAAGAGCTCAAAATCGACAAAACAAAGGGTAATTAGTAGCTTCAGTTTGTCATTAATAACACAACGGTAAAAGCATCCAGTCTGTATTCAACGAACTATCCCAAACATCATGTTCAAATAATGGCGACCTCCAGACCCTTTTCATCCAAAGAGATACACCACCCAGCCATCGACCCAGCCCCAATCCTCTTATATGCCTTCAAGTTACGCGATGCCCCCGTGCTGCCGAGGTGATGAACCGAGGTCGGCGCAATGATGAGCACAAAGTGCATCCTCTGCTTATCATCGCGGCCGGGGACCTTTTTCTCACTCCCGACGACAACACACTTGAAGCTGTCGCTAGCCGTCATGCCCGGCGAGTCGTAGATGAGCTGGCTTGTCTCGCCGCGATGCTTGACATCGGTGCGGAAGTTCCGCGCCACTGCCAGGACATCCCTCACGTTGCGAGCTATCCCCCCCTCGGTCATGTGCTTCCACGGCGACGTCAGCTCCGCCGACTCCCACTCCACTGTGTTGCCCCCCATCTGGATGAAGTCAATGCCGCCCCGATACGACATCCACGACCAGGATGGCGCGCCGTCGTGGCCCGATGGGAACACAATGCGCTCAAGCCCGCGCTGGTTGCGTCCGCGCTTCCAAAGCAAACTCCTGTGCAGTAGGCCGCCGGCAGGGCCGTCGTCGAGCACGCCGTGCGCACCGTTGAAGTATTCCATGTCGTGCTTTTTCTGGAACGCGGCGATGAGCCGTGATTCGAGACCGCGGATCGCAACGGGACGGTCCTCGTCGTGCGAGATGCTGAGTCGCGAGTACTGCGCGTATAGCTCCTGGTACCACCGGATTTGCTCGCCACGGGTCCCCGCAAGGGCGATGGATGGAAACGAGGGGTCGCCTAGGAACGAAGCCAGTTGGCTGGGCGGGTGTGTTAGCTTTCATCTCTGTGAAGACAGATAATGTATTATGACAGTTAGAGTAGGTACTTGCTTTTTCATCTCCGTCATAGTCTCGCATTTCACGCCCCTTCCACACTCCCAAAAGGTCTGTCGTTCCGTAAAGTAAATCGTCCTCCTCGCCAGTGCCCGCTCCTGTAAAACCCAAGCGCGCGTGTTGAGGTAGCCCTTGAGGACGTGATCGTCAAAGCTGTCAATCATTTCACACACGTACAGGGGCTCTTTGCCTTCTGGCTGGATAGTGACCACTTCCCGGTCGCGCTTAGCTCGCACCGTCTCCTGTCCAGGCAGCGTCTTCAGAAAGCCGTCGGTCTGGGTCCTGGCCCAACTCGCAGCCAGCACGCAGTACGCCGAACTGAAGACGTCTTCCATCTTTTTGGATTCGTCCTTGAAGTCGCCTTGGGGGCCCTGCTTGATGCAGATCGAGTCGATCCAAAGGTACCGTTTTCCTAGGGCCCGCGTTGCGCGGACAGCGTCCTGAAAGGTTGCGGGCAGATCCGAAACCTCGATGCCAACCTTGTGCTGTGACAGAGTCCTTGCCGCCGGGGCGTTGCTGTCCTCGTCGGGGAAAGTGCAAAAGTGTGGGGGAGCTCCCCAGGGATGCGAGAGTGCAACGTAAGGGGAAGGTTCTCCTTCCTTCACCAGTGGCGGCAATTGCTTCGTCTCGATAAGGCGGACCGTAGACAAGTTGAGAGAGCCGACGTCTATCAGGCGCGTAGGAACCGTTGAATCTTTGCCAGAGCGGCATTCTGGGTGGGATTTGTCACACCCTTCCAGCCACTGGCGAATAATCTCAAAGTGTGTCTCTGAGCCAGAGTCTGGGAGTTTGGGGAAGCCCAACTGAAGGGGAGTGACAGTCCTCAACTCTGCGAGTTCAAGGGGTTCTTATTGTTAGTAACATTACGACTCCTTGGATGCGGGATGATTTCACATGATAGTGGCAAATAGCTAGAATGCTCCAACGTACCTGGGCTGGGAATAATGGATAAAACAGGGTGGTTTTTATCGTCCATCTTCAGGGTCGAGCGATATCTCGTAAATGTGACCGTTTGCTCAGGTGCCTTGTCCTGCTTGTCGCAAATGTTCCGCAGCATATTGCATAAGCTGCAGGCAGGGGCGCGTCGCTTGATGTCGTGGACGGCATAGGTAAAACTAAACCCAATCGAGCCAAAGTCTAGCTTTGCACAATCATCGCAAACATGCGCTGCTGGTGGGAGAGTTGCCGGAAACATGGCATCTCTGCCTAGGCGTCCCAATATCTTGGGGGGCAGCTCGCTGTCGATGAAGAAATTCCACGACGGATTCATCTATCATTGGGGTATAAGTCACCTCAGATACCAAAAAAAAAAAAAAGAAGAAGAAGAAAGGGAAGAGAGGGCACGCACTCTCTAGAAGAAAAGATCAAAATTGACTCGTCAGTAGAGCGCTCTCCGTGGTCAAGCTGAAAGGTTTTGGGTGCACGCTTACTTCCTGTATTGCAATCCAGTTAGCATTCATAACTATGACGGCGTCTGGAAAACCAACGGATAGAACTCTTATAGATATGGACTTACTGTCTAGTTATAGTTAAACATCTGCGTAAGTACAATTCCCGTTTGAACGGGGTTTCTTCCGGCACTTACATACTGTGGCATTGGTTAACTAAAACATGATGTTCAAGGTAGAGAGGATTCGAGTAACTTACATTCTTTGAATGTGGCGCAAATTTTTAATTTTTTTTTTGATTAGCTCAGGGGTTTCTTCGCGCATTCATTAATTGGGTAGCATAATGTAACTTCTTACCTTTCCTGACAGAGGAGGCTAGAAAGCGTAAGCATTAAAATAGGCCAATGACAGTGATGAAGCTGATGGAGGTACATACATCGCCTCTCACGGGTGACTGGACAACAATACTAGTATTTCGAGATGGGGAACCCCGGAGCGTTGCTGCCAGTGGGTCAAGGTGTTCCACGGCTGGCGGAGTATCTAGATCTACTGGTCGGATGGTTAAAAGTCCCGAGATTGATTCCTTGGGTGGCGGTGGCCCTTTCGATTCCCGTTCCGGCTTGCCATTCTTAATCTTGATCATGTCGCCTTTGAACAAGTAAGCTCTTTGGTCCTTGTCGCTTTTGGAAATGATGTTGTCCAACAAGGACAGCAACTGCTTAGCAGAGGCTCGTGTGCCCGTCTTGAGGTTGGCTGTTCCCTGGCTAGCCTCCTTCTTCTCCTCCCAATCCTTCGGGATGGGTATGACGAGGAGATAGTCTTCAATGATCCGCAAGAGAGCTCCAAGCGCCATATCGGGGGCACATTCCGGGTCCTTCTTCATGTGATTCATCCAGACGACAACTCTTTCGCGAAGCCTCGCGTTGCCAGCTGCCCTTCTCTCATAGAACGGAGACGTGGTCTCGTTGTATGAGTTCCCTTTGAGCTCCTTGTCGAATCGTTCGACCTCGGCCTCACCGTAGAGAAGCCACATGAGGTACTCCAACGCGACGCATCCGAAAGACCAGATGTCGGACAAGCGCGTTAGAGCCGATTCTCCTTTGGTGGCCACCTCGGCCTCGGGCGACTCATATTGTAATGTCGTGTGTCTTGTTGCTGTTGGGCCTCGACGAAATGTTGGACCAGAATGCTGCTTTGCAAGGCCGAAGTCTGCAATTTGCAGGGTGCCTGTGCTTGTCTTCCCATCCAAAAATCTCAGGATGTTTTCTGGCTTTACATCCCCGTGGCGGTATTTCTTGTCAACGTGGAGCCTTGCTAGTGCATCAGCAAGGCCCCTGAGTTGCTGAAGGCTTTCCATGACTAGACTACGCATGGCATCGGCGCCCAAGGATAGAGTCTTGATCTCTCGCCAGAACTCGAGCAGGTTCCCACCGTCGGCCCACGGGAACATGAGATAGTGCTCCGGGCCACGGATAAAAGCAGCCAGCCATTGGATGATGTGCTCGTGCTTGAGATCTCGAATATCGCGAAGTGCTTGCGCTTCGGCGTCGAACTGAGCTCGAAATTCGTCAAACTGGACTTCGGCGGTCACCCGAATTATTTTGATAGCGATGGTTCTCCTATTTTGTCTGAACTAATTATTAAAAAAGAGTCAGTTTGTGGGGTGTAAGAACGGGGTATTTCTACGCTCGAACTTACATCCAAGGGAGCGTTTTCCAGGTGGTCTTTGTGGACCTCGACCTCGTGGACTTCGGATGAAGCGCCGTTATTTTTAACCTTGTACGAATCACGCGTGATGAAAGGAAGGGGAACTCTCTGTTCGAGGCTGAAATTGAAGTTATTCTCTGAAAAGACGGGAGCCAAGTGCTCGAATTGGTTGTTGTGGAAGTTCCGAATTTTGACGCCGGTCCAATCTCTCAACGCAAAAGCAGGATGAGACTGGAAATCCAAGTCGCCAACTGGAAGTTTCTTGTCGCCAAATTTGTGTCGAAAGAATTGTGTCATGAACTTGCGGGATGTGTCGGTCCCCCAGTCGCGTAAGAGGACAATGAGGAATACGCGTGGTGCGGTTTCAAGAACGAAGTCAATCAACTCGACGTCCTCCTCATCTGTACTCTCAGCGTCCAGGCCGAGCTCCGTCCTGACTATGTCCTTATTCAGAACCTGCCTGTACAGCCCAGCAGGAAAGAACTCATGGCCGCCGAATGCTTTCGAGCCTTTCTCGTACATGTTGGAGATTCGAGAGGCAAGGTCCAGCTCATGGTTCTCGGCGCTTGAAGCCATGGTTGGATCGTCCAGTTCGACAAGTCTCTGATGTGTTACTTGATTGGAGCTTGGTGAGGGGTGCGTGCTCGGGAGTGTAGGAAGCATGATAATAAGCTAAGAATTCTTGGCTGGGCGCCGAGGGGAAGACCAGCGGGAGCCGCGTCATTTCAAGAACATTATAAGCGCCTGCGATCGCCTCGATAGCGTTGATTCTTTGTCACGGCATGCAGTAGTCTGCATTCTCGGCCGCCTCGATTCAGGCTGTGGTCACAAAGTGGCGGGCTGGAACCCGTGGTTACTCTGGCAGTGCAATTGAGTTTGAGCCACCAAATCTCACCCCAGGGGCTTCTGAGACGAGGCTCTGAGTCCCTGGTGCTGTTTTGGTCCTGTAGTGGTACCCTGCATCTTGGTGTGCTGCAGTCCTAATTGCAACATCCCCCACATTCTTAGGAGCCTGGTCTGACCAAAAAGCATCTAATTAATGTTGATGGATGGGATGTGCCATTGGGTGAAATCGTTACAATGCTATCATTTTGGGCTGCAGAGTTACTAGCTTCTTATAACCCTTCACGCTCTCATGTAGGCCGCAAAGGGTGGGTGTATGCGTGGCCGTGAGGAGAGAGCAAGTGCAGTACGAAGGCAGAAGGGGAGACAGTCACTAACTTCAATGCTAGGAGGGCTTCAAGTGCCATCCATGATAGAGGGCGGGAGCCTTCTCCTCCTCACCCCACAGCCGCCCCCAAAAGGATTTTCTGGGTGGGAGCCACAAATGCAGCGCGGGAAGGATTCGCGAATGGGAGATGCAGCCAGCAATATGACCAGACTCAGCCTCCACCTTCTCCAGCAGGAGGGCGGCAGGAGACAATCAAGAATTGGAAATTCGGTGTGACCAAGTGCGTGACTTTTCGAGTCCAAATTTACATGATGGCATGTGATCCCCTGGCCGAATGACACATAAGATACTGATTACTTAATAATGGGATGGCATATTTGTAACCCCCCCCTTATTGCTGATGTACATCCCTTTGCCCCACTTTGCAACCGGCAACGCACAGGCCACTTTTTGTACGGTAAAATCCCATGTTTCATGGGCGCCGCCCAGTGCATGCAAACTTTATGCCACTGCACCGTTAATCCCGTTGTTCAAATGCAAAGAAGTGAAGCTTACCTGCCATCCCCTGAGTGCCCTGCAGCTGCCGCGCATTGCAACGAGCAAGAATCGCGCCCTGATTTGCACCCAAATCGGCATTAATGTATGGATGTAGCCCAGTCAATTTGAAAAGTGGTACAAGTACGAATGTAATCAATTGATCTATTGATAGCTGATTGCCGGGCCAATTCGACATGTGCCGAGGACCTGACTGCCTTGCGACGAGCAAGATTTGTGCTTGATTTGCAGCCAAATCAGCATTAATTTGGATGTTGACTTGGCTACTTTTTTTTCAGGTTCTGGACGGCGCCCATGAATGTCATGAATTTACTCATAAATACGATCCGTGCATTGCCAGGTGCCAGCAGTTGCAAAGGATGTACATCAGCAAAAAGGGGGGGGGGGTTTACAAATATGCCATCCCCTTAATAATACATGATACACGTGGTAGTTACACAGAGCCCAGTGCTTTCGGAAGACTGCACGAACCCTCCATTTACTCCAAACTCCAAGCTCCCCATACGTGAAACATAGGTTCACTCAGACATGATGAAAAATAGAAACAGAAAACAATACAAACATCTTCTTACCCCTTAGGACACTCAGTAAGTTGCCCTCTTGGCGAGCGTAGCCTGGCACAGATTCGAGGTAACGACACTCGTGACAGGTTCTTCCGCGCTCTCTACAGGCTCTTCGACTTTGACAGACGGGCGGCCGTCTGGACCCCATGGCACTGGCAGCAAGCCATATGACTCGTCTTCGTTATATTTCCTGTCGAACTGAGCGAGCTCTGTGTACAATTGTTGGCTGGTGAAACGATACTTGATAGGCTCGCGAGTCTCAACGATGAGCATATCGCCCTCGATGAGGTCAAGGAAATCGTGGATTAGCTGGGTGCATGATGGGTGCGTATGGAGTTTGGCGATGAACTAAATGTAAACAAGGATCGCTGGTATTAGTGCGGACACGCTTTGTCCCCCCCCCCCCCTTTGAACTTTCTACAATAAAGGGAGGGAAAATACGAAGGAAAGGAGAGTTGTAAACTCACATCTGTTACTTCTTTTTTCACCTTGGCCCCCACGATCCTTTCCTCCCGTTTTTCTTCGCGCGTTTCTTCCCGCGTTTCTAGCTCGAAGAACAGATCGATCCCACCTTTCCCAGCATAAATGAGAGTCTCGGGCTTCTGGCGACTTGTAGCAAATTGATGGACCAGTTCCCATCCACCAAGAAGCCATGACAGAAACTCGAGATAAAGACACCCCAGGGACCAGATGTCGTAGGACCGACTGATCTTTCCTCCGGGAATTTGAGATTCTGGGGCGCAGTAGGTAAGGGAGACCTTGATGTTGCGGTTGGGCTTGCCAGACCTGGTATTCTTCGAGTTCATCTCAGCTATGCCGAAGTCAGTGATGACGAGCGTTCCCATGCCGTCTGGGTCTGCCGCATCCTTGAACCACAGAATGTTTTTGGGCTTGATATCGCCATGGCGTCCGTAGAGATAGTCGTTCTTCCGATCCCCTGCGTCGTCGATCTGGTCTGTTGAGACTTGTTTGTTTGGGTCGCAGGCTTGGGTCTGGGCGGCGAGAGGATTGGTCATATGCTGGTGAATCGCCACGATCCCACTGGCAATGCCTTTACACTGCCTCGCAAACCACCGCACTGTGACCAAGTCCATCGTGGGCTTCGTGTTCACCCGTTTCCAGTATTTTAGCATATCCGCATCTGCCCAGTAGAAGATGAGATGGGCGCTACCAGAGTGCTCGTAGGTAGCCAGAAGAGATATTAGATGCGGATGTGTATTGGCGCTGAACCTCTTGAGTATCTCAATCTCGCTCTTCCACTCCTCCTCGTTCTTAATGTAGAGTCTCTTGACTGCAAAGTCACGCTCCTACACAAGTTAGCTTGTGTTATCCAATGGCGCCGAAATGACAACCTTGTGGCACGGGCTGGAAGTCGAATTGGGAATGGTGGTACTTACGATCGGATATTTGGGATCAAGATGGAAATTGTGATGATTTCGATGAATGCAGACCTTAAAGACCTCCCCAAAACCTCCTATCTCCAGCATAGTCTGCCCGTTGGAGTCTGGTTCCCAGCGAGAGTCAAATGTGTATGGGAGAATATCCTCCGCAGTCAGCTGGTAGTGTCGAACGTTCCCATGCTCTCCTTGGGCAAAGACGGGCGAGAGCATTATCCACTGCCAGTCGCAGAACGCCTTGACGGTCATCTTTCGCCATCCCTTGAAGCACTGAAGTGGCTTTGTCGCATCATTTTTGCGTCGCAACATAGGGGAATTGGTTCTTGCAGGCTCCGGTGGGTTGTATGGCGTCAATGGTAAATCCAAGTCGTTGACGTCTTCCTCAAGAAACTTGAAGATGGAGTCTGGTCGCTCGACAAGAACCAGAAGCGCAAAAATCTTACGATATGTTTTTGGAGGAGATTTAGACCCATCCGAGTCTACATCCTTGGACGAGATAGATGAGGCTTCGCCGCAGATTCTTTCTGCCCAACTGCGTTTCGTTGGACCGTTGGGGGGGGAAGATAGCCCATCAAGCTCTTTCTCAACTGCAGCGACGTTTACCAAAGTGTCTAATCTTCCTCGAGGCATGAACTTGGCGCTTGATTTGGGCTCCATAGCATCGTAGAGTCGGTCTCCGAAGGGCTCATCCGGGTCGCCTTCTAATTCGTCGGTGGGCAACGACCCCGTCAAGCCTTGGCTCTTCAAGGTGTTCCAAGCCCCCTCTCCTCGATCCGTAACGTCCGCTTCGCTATGAGGCGGTGCATTCTGGAGCCTGGCATTCTTGTAGTCTTGCTCTTGGACACCTGTTGTTCTAAGAGCAAAGATGCTCTCGTTTTCAGCTGCTTGTTCTCGGCGGTCGTTCTTGCTGGCACAAAAATCCTGCCAGTGATGATTGCAATTAGTTTTAGTAAAGTATGATTCAGGGGGTGTAAACAAACCTTAAGGAGATCTCGATCTTCATCCTCACCCCCACTCTCCACCGCTGTCTCAAAACTCGCGTTTTCCCCAATGTGTGACGCTGTGACAGCAAAATCTGTGCTATCAACGGCATATTTCCATTCACGTTCTAGGCTGCGTGAAGGTGATTCGTTTACCGAACTGGTTGGTGTGCGTGTGCCATCGTTGGAGTCGATCGATCGTGCGTCCCTCGAAGGGGACGAATGTTGAGATGCGTGCGATTCGTATGACTCGTCATCGGAGGCGATTGCCTCAACTGCTGCCCGGCCGGCGACCTCAGAGTTTTCCACGCCATCGAACGGATCAGCTGGGTATATCGGGATGAGGGGTCCCTGCATTCGGGCTGACGCATTAGACTCAATCGTCGGCGACCGTAGGAGAATCCGCGGCAAATTAGATTTCTTGGCGGTCTTGGGTGTTACCGCAGGCTCGTCATCCATTTCTTCGGGGAAGTCGGAGAACCCCACACGCCGTATCCCTCGTATGATTGGGGCCATTTGCTGGCGGGAGCTTCAGCGATGAGCGCGGCACAGATGAGACCAGAAAGAGAAAGGATCTAGCAAGCAACATGGAATCTGAGAATGTAATTGTCTCGGGTAAGATTCATACGCGGGGTCTCGCACCTTTTTGTTCCTTCCTTCCTAGCAGTCTGGTCCCGGAATATTAACAAATGCACCCGCACTGAAACACCAATGATCGGAGCCTCGCCAGGAGTCGGCTCAGCTGCGTGCAGACAGCTTGCACCGCCCCCTTGCTAGGCGTTCTACCCAGCCGCCTTCCGTCCCAGGTTAGTACCACTACCAGGTATTGCGTGACATACTGTAGTAGTGTCGCACATGGCAGCGCATCAGAGGCAGCCCGTCGGCATTACGCTGGGCCGTGGCCACCCAACCCCTGGCCGCTTCACTTTATACGCCTCGTTAATCATTTAAACGCCGAAAAGACACAAGGCAACAGCGTGCACAGGGCCGCATGCCTATCCCGCGAGGTCGCCTTACCGATCACTTAAAACCAAGTGTGACCCATTGGGTCCCCATGAAGCGAGGCTCGGTGAACTTTGCCTTGTTCATTAAGACATTTTCAAAAATAAGCAACCCTCTCAACTTCGCCCAGGCGCGCGCGCCCCCATAAAGCTTGACTGAGAAGCCATACTCGGACTGTTGTGGAATTCTCTTTCAACAATCAGTCTTTTGCTTTCAGATCCAGGCCAATACCTCGCTTGGCTTTGCATTCGTTCCCATGTCGCTGAAGACTGCATCCACCATGAACACAACCACCAGCCGCTCTTCAAATCACGCCCAATCTATGGCTCAACCAGATACATCCTTGATGTCCCAAGATCTCCCTGGTCCTCGAATAAGCCTAGATAAGCTATCGGCCAAGTTACGATCCAAATTCGGTTCCGGAACGTACGAAATCTACGTCATGCACGATGAATACAGCATCAAGGCACCAGCCCGTCTGTCCTTGGTATGTTACTACCGTTCCAGCGTATCCCACCTCTGTAGAACTTGAAGACAAAGGAACAACACTGACAGCGAGTTTTCTCAATAGACCGAAATTGCAGAATGTTTCTGATCAGCATCCTCATTAGATTTGATACTTCATCCACCACGGCGTTTGGGACAAATTGCATAGCCAGGCCAGAATGTGTTTGCCGGACGGGGAAGGAATATAATAGTTCGACTCTGAAAAGTTGGAATCATCAGGAAATGACTTAATTATGACCAAGATCCATATATTGTAGAACACTTCTAGCAATAGAGACCATCTGCCCCCGAATTCTCTCCAATCATCCTGCCAGGATTCACTCCGCCCATGTTGGTAGAAAAGTTATGCATTATTAAATCATCGCAGCAAATCATCCAAACGAAACTCTGATTCAGTTTGGAAGTTCCAAGAATTATCAAGTGTCTAGTACGTCACAATATACTAAATGCTTTGCCCGCCAATAAGGAACTGCTCATTTACCTCGCGGAAGTTGCAAGCACGCCCCCTTTGTTCGTGTTGAGTTCGGTAAACACAAGTATAACAATGACAAGCAGAACGGGTAAAGACACCTTTTACCGATAATATAATGGACAAACACGTTAAAAACGAGCAGACCCGCTGCCTTCCCATGCTTATTTTGCAAATAAAAAGACACCCAGGTAGCGTAAATATCATAAAAGACCATGACCCCTACTTAAATCAAGAACGACATGTGCCTCAAAGTTGTCAAGATTTTCCGGTGCAACTGTCCTCTCCGCAACGAGTCCGTCTGCTCGCACCACAAGTACGTGTTTGAATCCTTTCCCAAGACGCCCGACACAAAGCCCGTCGACGAAGGTTGGAGTATCCGCCTCGCATCTGCCGCGCAAGCTCACACCAACTGGACGCCAGTCCCAGACATCTATAAATGGGAGCACTGTAATGTGTATCCGATGGGACACCGCTCTTCGGCGACGTGAAAGACCTAGTCGGGAAAAGGAGGCGACCTATCCTGAGACGCTGAGAGATCATACTGCGAAGAGGTCTGAGGTTGCGATGGAGTTGTGTGAGGAGTGTAAATGGGGTCATTCACTGGTCAGAGAGAACGAGCAAGGGAAGATGAGGGAGACGACTCGCCAGTCACAAGGAAGTTAAAGTAGCTGTATTGTCTATTCTGGCTATATCTGTCACAGCCACTGCATATATTGAACAAAGATAAATGTGAGGGAAACTCCAGTAGTGCTACAGTAACTTGTACCCATCATTCTGTAATACAAATAGGGCTTTCTGTGTGAGGACCAAGCAATAATTGGGTTCAAGCTGCAGGGTGTGGGAGCGTCAGTCGGGCGATCCGCTTGCACTTGCTGGCGACATGCGTTAATTGCGCCAGATAATTCCATGCCATTCCGTTTTACGTTTCTGGTCCACCCTCTTCAATGCAGAGTTTCGTGACACCTACCCATAGTGTCGTAAAACATCCAATGGCAGAGAGGATGGCCAGCCGACGGCTCTCTCCGGACAAATGAGATTGTGTCTCAGGGCTCAGGCTGCATTTACTGCGTATTGAATATGTGGCTGATGAAGGCGTCATCAAGTGAAGCAAGCGGTAGATTTGGTACGGGAAATTACCGTCCAGTATCATGGCCTATCATTCTGTCTCTTGGTAGTTCGAGCCTCGGCTTCATTTTGTGTCAAAGGGCATATTCCGGAGCCGGAGACTGTGCCATGGCTTCTGAGCCAGCAACAGACGGCTCCTCTGGGTTTGCAGGGAACAAATTCTCCAACAACGTCTTCAGCGACCTCGCGCCTTTCCTGGCGCTATTTGGAGAGCAAGTCACAAAGCAGTTTCCCAGCATGAGCATGGGATAGGCCGACAATATCCTTCTCGCGATAGGCACTCTATTCTAGGGATCATAACCGTCATCGTCACTGCTATCAAAGTTGGAGGCAGGAGACAGCTGAAAGAGATCATAGGCTAGTGAGTCACGAGTTCTGAGCCTGACGCTTTAGTGAAAGCATTTTGATTACGGATTCTGTGAAGCAATAGAGCCCGAGAGTCTCGGTCCACAGCTGAACAAGAGCTCCTTTTTTTTCTACTTCTGATGATGTCTGCGAGCTCTGGAGTGACCAAGAAGTGGTTCGACTCATCGGAAGTCCTTCGAGAATGAAAAGCCTAATTGTCACAGCAACACCGCCAAAACACCGGTGCTGATGAGCCGGAGAAAATCAAGGTTTACGATCCGAAAACTACGCTCTTTGCTGGGCTGCTAAAAACGGGGACCGTAGGCGACGCGACCACAGCATATCTCAACGACGCAGCAACAAACCTGACCTTGGATATCAAGAACGCAACGGCATCACTTCGGGAGCTTTGGCTGTTCACTTTCATAGGCGTTCTATTGCAGTTCGCTGCATTGGTTTTCCCGGCATATGCAACCTATCACTGGCAATGGGACAAGGGAGGATCGTTGATCCCCTCTTACGGGTATCCTTGCTTCTTGGCTTGCTCTCTTTTGGTGATATTCGGGGCCATTATCTGTGGAAATGTCATTGAGCGTATCAACACTGACGACTTCTTCATTCTCATGGAGTATGGGGTGGAAAAACTAATAAGAATCGTCCGATTGCAGAGAACTTGTACCGTGGGCGACTGGCACTTTTTCTTCCTTCGGGCTGTTCAACAGTCCCAATGATCTGAAAATCCGCATGTCGCGACTTAATGACAGAAGTTTCAGGTAAGCTCCAAGTACTGCCGTATAGAATTGGGCTTCTTGAGTACTGACACATCGAATCATCCGATTAGTTCTCTAGTAGTTATTGGAACTACTACCGCGGTGATCGGTTTTATTGTTCAGTTCATTGGCTTCCGAGCATTACACTAGTCAGTGACTATCATCCAACTGGGCGTGGCACTTATCATGACTGGTATACGCGCGTATGTTAGACGGGGACTTGCGAAGAACCCCATCCATTACCTAGTCCTGGAAAGCCACGAAACTACGTGGCTCACCATGACTGCTATCGCACGATGCCCGTATGCGATTTCTTAATCTAGAAGGCTCGTCGGCTAAAGAAGAGAGCAAGCCACCTCTGAAGGCTTGAACCTTGGCATTCAAACGCTTGCTATCGCGGCGACAGGGCGGGAGTACAGTCACGGTCATTGAATCCACAGTATTGCCACTCTGGGAGTTGCCAACTGTGCTGTCTCATGGTTGGCTCTGGGATTGTATCAATGACTTGAGGTTGAACGACCCGAGGTTGTACGGCCCGTGGTTAAGTGTACCAAATCCTGTTGAAAACTATAAGTATCTGGAAGCCAGGGCTGCTGCTAGGCAGGCTAGTCAGGCCTTTGCTGTCATAGATCTTGAATCGGTATTTAATCACCTTACCTGTCAACAACATGTAAAACCCTCTACCGAAGTCGACCTTCTTACAAACATCCAAGAGTTGGGGCAAGAATTCCATCATGTCATGGAGATTGCAGGTTGCAGCTCAACAAGGGTTAAAAAAGCTCTACAAGGGTCAAGACCGCTTGACTCTTGTTGAGGTTTGGAGCAGGGTTAGGGTCAAGACCCTTGTTGAGCTTTTTTTGACCCTTGTTGAGCTGTGACCTCTGGAGATTGTCGATAAGATGGGCACAACAATGGAAAGACTTATCAAACATCTTGACCCCATTACCAGATCAACCCCACTTCCAGACTTGGCACCACACCGCCATTTCCATCACCACCCACTTCAATTTGACACAACTCATTTAATTCTAGGCCAAATTTCTTTATATTTAAAAATAGAATCTATTTATAAGCAGTTAATTAAATTAGCTATTAAAGCCGTTAAAGACGGACTTACCTAAAAAAAAGTTATAGTATAATATAGTATTCTAACTTCTATATTATTAAACTAACTCCATAGCTTGCATACAGTATATAAGGCTAAGGAAAATTGTCACAACCTAGAGTCGTGACCTGCACAAAGCAGGTGCTAGGGTTAGGGTTGGGTATAAGGGTGTACTTATAAAGCGCATAACAGCAGATAGAGTAACAAGGGTTATATAGTTATAACTAATATAATTGCTAAAAAATACTTTGATAACTGCTAAAGTGTTTTAAAAACCCTTTAACCTACTTGCTTATATAGAAATGCTTTTTTGCGTTCTATTATCCCGAGCATTGGGACCGCAGGAGCAGTCCCTTAGTTCTGTTCTATAGAACACTAGGACTAAGCTAACTAGTTAGTGTTCACTTTATCCTGTTCATCCTACAGTCCCGACATACAGGACTCTAGAACGGCCTTAATTGGTCAACCTGCCCAGGAGGGTCCTACTGGTCCCGCTTGGGAGCGCTACCTAAGGACGCACTTTGCTACTAATTAAAACCGTAATATAATACCCCTTTTCCAAAAGCTTTGTCCCGAACGCTTAGTACTTATATTCCCAACTGAAAATGTATTAGTGCAAAACTCTCTTTACTTAGTAAGTCTTTCTTCTATATAAGCTTTATATACTTTTAATAATAAACTATATAAAAAAAACTTGTAATTTACGTTCTATACGTTAATTATTTTCGGAAAACTACTTTGCTATTTACATTTAGGCTTACGAAATTCCTATGTTTATATTCTATTCCAATTATTTTTGTAAAAAGCGAATATACTTTTTTTTTAACAATTTATTACAATATAACGAATATATAACCTATAAGGTTTTTTATAATATTCTAAACTTTAAATCTTTTTATTTGTTCCCTTTTATTTACTTATTTATTCTACTTCTAATTTTTTTAATTTTTAAAAATATTAAAAAAAAAAAAGCTTTTAAAATTAAAAAGGATAAGTTTATAAACTATTTAATATTTATTTATTATTAATAGCAAATTTTTTGTTTTTAAAGAAAATAACTTTTTTAGTATAGTATTTAAATAGTAAGTAACGGGGGTAACTTTATATTTAGGAACCCCTTTTTTAGCAAGTTTTTATTAATTTGCAAGGATATAAAGGCTTTTGCCTTTATTTTCCTTAATTAATTTTTATTTAACTTTTAATTATTAGTTAATTTAAGTTCTTTTAATAAAACTATTAAACTTTCTTTAAGTAATTAATTAAATACTTAGCTAATTTTTATAAGTTTTTTTTATATTTATAGTTTAACTATTTAACTAAATATTAAACTTTTTTTCCTATTCTTTATAAATTTAATATTTTTTTAATATTATACTTTTCTTTAATTAGCTTAACTTTTACGGAGGTATTTAATTGCGCGTTTTATAGTATTAGTTTTAAAAAAAAAACGTAAAATACGTTTAACTATAGTTTTATTAACTTTAATAGCTTTAATATATAGTTTAAAATAATAACCTTTTACTTTACTTTAAATAATTTTAACTTTTTAAAATTAAATTTTTCGTTTAATTGTTTTATTTTAAAATTTTTTTATATAAAGTAAACCTTATTTTCCCTTTTAAAAATTAGTCTTTTTAACTTTTTTATATTATAGTATTGCTTTATTTTTATTTATACAAAGATTAGCTTATCCTAAAGTATATTATAAAGTGAATATAGCTTATTTATTTGTACTATTGCTTATAGCACTATACTTTATAATCTTTATTATATTTTAGCTTTAAAGCTATAGTTTATAAAAAATAGCAAAACTTTTATAGTTTTATTTTAAAGCTATTATAAGCAAGTTATACTATTAATAGCTATTTAATTTAATTATTTTATTTTTTGTTAATAAACGCTTTTAAATAAGCTTTAATAATTTAGTTTATTTATTTAGTTTGTTTATTTATTTGCAAATAGTACGTAATAGAAAGTTTATAATTAACTCCCACTTATTTAATAAGTACTTACTAAAAATTTAATATAAACATTGTTCTTTTATTTATAATAATCTTATTTAGCTAAATATAGTTAGCTATTATTACTTATACAAATACGTAAGTTAATTGCTTAAACAATATACTTTTGTAATATAAAAGAAAGTACATATATTTTATAAGTTTATTAACAATTACAAATATACTATTATACTTAACTTTTAACGCTAGATCTTTAAATAGTAGTAGTTTAACTACTATATCCATTATTATAAATCCTTATATTCGTCTAGCTATTAAAAAAGGTTCCAAAAGCTTATAAAGTTTATAACGTAACAACTTTATCTTCTAGTAGATTTTGCATATAGCAATTACTTAAGTAACTACTTACTTAGCTCCCAACATACTAAATCACCTCCTAACTTCCGCTATTATTCGTATAATCCTCTAATATTCTCCTATTAGTAAACTATAAACCTTTTAAACTAATTCGTTCTATAGTAGTTCTAATACTTAAAGCTTTTTATTTTAAAAGATTATTTTATTTTTTCTAGGATTGCTTTGTTTATACAGTTTAGTTTTCTATTAAGCTATAATAATCCTTTTTTCCTATTGTTTAGAGGGCTTTGTATATATTATTAAGTTAATATCGAAATATTCCTCAATAAAGTATTCTAAAGTACTATTTAATTTTGCTTTAAACAAGGCTATAAACTAAGGGTTTTTTTATCTTTTCCAGTCCGCCCTTTTACTTAATGCATCTGCCTTTGCATTCTCCAAGCCTTTAATATAGTTAATTTTAAAGTTAAACTATAATAAAAACTCTATTTATTTTGTTTATTAGAGGCTTAAATCTCTAAATATTGCAAAATATATAAGATTTTTATAGTTAGTATATACTTGTATTAGGTACATAGTACTACTTAGCTACAGCCTTTATTTTTTAAAAGCTCAAATAATTGCTATTAATTCCTTATTATAGATGGAATATCTAAGTTCTAGTCCTTTTAATACGTGCAAAAAGAACGCCACTAAGTATAACCGTCCTTCATTATCTCGCTAAGTTAACCTTTAATTGCCCAATCCAAAGCATTTATTTCTACTTCAAAAGGCCTGCGTAGGCTTAGAATTCTCATTACGAGTTCTTTAAATATACGCTTTTTAATTTTTACAAATACTTTTTTGCAATCTTTTAACTATACAAACTCCTTATTTTTCTATAATAACTTGTATAATAATTTAGCAATATTGCTAAACTTAATAATATATTATTAATAAAAATTAATGTAGGCTGTAAAACTTTTAGTTTTAATTACTATTGTAAGCACTAGCTAGTTAATTATTACTTATATTTTTTCTTTTTATATTCAGATCTCTCTAGCTAAAATTGTAAATTTTAAAAAGTTTATTAACTTTTGGTAAAACATACTTTTCTTTAAGTTAACTAATAGCTACGCTTTTTTAAAAATGTTAAATACTACATATAAATATTATTAGTACTTTTCCTTAATAGTTAAAAAAACTAGAATGTTATTTATATAAGCTATTATAAACTTGCTAAAATAGTTTTGTAACTTATAATCTATTTATACTTAAAAAAACGCTAGTGCATTAGTTAAACCTAAAAGTATAATTTTAAACTTGTAATGCCTAAGTAGCGTACAAAATATTATTTTCCACTTTTTGCTTAACTTTATTTGAATTTGTAAGAACGTTAAAGTAAAGTCTAATTGAAAAAAGATTATTGCTTGCTTAAACTAATCTTTTATTTTCTAAATAAAAAGTAGTAAATAACGATTTTTTATTATATTGCTATTTAGACCTCAATAGTTAAAAACTAGGCAATACTCTCCCATTGCACTTCCATCCTTCTTAAAGACGAAGAGTATAAGCGCGTTGTATAGTAAGTAAAATGTTATAATGTATTCTAATATTAAGCGCTTATTAAGGTACTTTTAAAGTGCTTTTTATTATGCCTTATTAACCTAATAGATAGAATAGTAGTAAGGTTTTGCTTTTTCTATTAGTAGAATATTGTAATTCTATAGTTTATATGCTAATAAACTATTATTTACTACTTTTTTAAAAATATTATACTTATAGAACTCTAATAATACTTTTTTTACAAATTAGCTTTCTTTATATTCAAAAAGCTTTCCAAGTTCTTTTTTTATTAGTTATATTTATATTATATATAATATTACTTTTACTAAAAGTTATTAAAAAAGAACTTTTATAATCCTTTTCTTTCTAACTAAATTTTAATTTAATTATCTATTTAATAAGGTCTTTTACTTAATGCAATTACTAGACTAATTAATGTCTAGATTGAAAGTTTATAGCTAAAGCTTTTCTAAAATTGCCTACTTCCTTCCAAAGTTTGCAATATTAAATACTAAGTTGTATATTTTACTTACAATTTTAACTTCTAACAATAATATTTCTCTAATTACTTTGCCGCTATTATAGTCTAATATTATCTTATAAAAAATTTTTTTTTTCCTTTAAAGTATTTTCTACTTATTAACAATTTTAAATAATATAAGCGTTACTACTATTTTAAAGTCTACTATTGTAATAAACATAGTGTTTTTTTATAATATTTAAATTATTAACTTTCTTTTTCCGTTATTTGTAAAAACTTCGAAAATATTAACGTAAAACTTTACTAATTATTCTTTAGCTAGGTTACCTCCTTATGTCCTAAATAATAAAATCTTCCTCTACCCCTACGTTTTTTTTTTAAAAAATGTAATATAAGGGGGTATAACGTATATATAAGCGTAGTTTTTCTAAATTTTAACTATTAGCTAGTTAATGCATTTATTAATTTTACAAACACTATTAATCCTAAAGGCCTTTTTAAAAGCAGTTACATTATATTAAAAACTTAGTTAATTACAATTTGAAAACCTTTATTTTGTTTTAAAGTAAATTCTAAGCTAGAGGCTTAGTAGCGCGTTAACTAGCTAACCTGCTCCCCGTTTTCCTACGTAAGTCTATTCTATATATTAGTTATTACCTAAGTATAGTTTAACTTATACTAAGTATAAAGTTTTTAATATTTATATTTTTTGCACTATATTATTATGCAATTTTCTAGCTTATATCCTTTAAAGTATGCAATAGGAAAATGTTAGTAGTTTTAAAAGACCCTTTTAATACTTTAAGCTACTTTAAATATTTCTTTATTTAAGTTACCTATAATTATTTATATTAACTAAAGCACTCCTACTTCCGATTGTTTTTTAAGAAATAGTTTTTCTTATAGTTTTTTTATAAAGTGTTTTAAGCATACAGTGTGCATATAATAATATTACACTACTTTATTATAATAGAAATATAGTAAATATAGCTACAGTACATCTTTTACTACTCGTTTGTACTATAGTCCTATAACTACTAGTATAAACTTTTTTAATTTATTAAAGTCTATTAATTATAAGCTTAACTATTATTTTAAAAATAATATTATATTTATAAATTATTTATTTAAATTGTAATTATTTTAAAAATTAAATAACATTATTAATAAGTTTTATTCGTCCTATTAAAAGCGTTTAAAATTAACTTCTTATAATTACTCTTCAAATTTGCTTATAATTTTTTTTTTTTAAGTAAGTTCTTATAAGTTGTACTAATTGTATTTTTTTAAAATAATTAAATTATTTATAAGTTTGTTATAATTAACTATATTAATTTTTTTAATTACGTTTTCGTTTTCTCCAACCTTAGTTATTCTTGTTAAAACTAAAGCCTAACCTTCTAACAAGGAGACTTAGCTTTTTAGCGGGGCTAATTTTAAGCGTGCTCGATTAGGCATTTGCTTTTTATATATATGAACCTTATATTCTACGTTAGTTAAGTCGTTAGTATTTTAGTTTTACTTTATAAAAAAGACATTTTTGCTTGGTATTGCTTTCTAACTAGGCTTTAACGTACTAGTGCAATTCCTAGCAAAGTGTTCTTTTTTGCTGTAATAATAGTAGTTAACGTTTTTTTTATTACACTTCAATTACTACTTGTTTATAGCGTTTATATTTATAAGTCTTGCATAAATATTATACGCTATATTTTGCTAAGTGTAACGTTATTTCTTATTTAAATGGGTATAATAGGGCTTATATTTGCCTTTCTTCTCTAACTCTTTTTAGTAAAATCTATTATTTACTTGTACTATTTACTTAATAGCTTTATTAAATATAACTTCTTTAAAAATTATAGCAAAAACGTCCTTAACCCTACCTTTAAATCCTTTGTAAAACGTAAAGATAAGGGTATTATTGCTTTACTTTATATTAATTACTTTCTTATAAAACGTAAAAGCGTACGCACTTGCTACTTTTTTTTATTTTAAAGTATTAAAATACTTTTAATTACGCTTAAGCTTATTAATTTCTTTAAAAACTTTTAAAAATTTTTTTTTAAAGTTGTTAAAACGTTTATAAACTAATATTATAAAACATTTTTAGTTTATAATACTATTTTTTGTATAATCCTTTTTAATAAGTTTAAATTATATTTAAGCTTTTTTTTCCAATTTTAAAATTGCAAAAGCAACTTTGTTGCAAGCTTGTAAGAACTTTTCTAAATAGTAGGTAAAGTATGACTTGTACGCGGTAATAAAGCTTTAAAGCTCCTTTTTATTACCTCCGAAACGTATTAGCTAGTTAAGTTTTATTTTGGACTTATTAGCATTATATTATAATAATATATTTTACTAGGCTTTAAATATTGCAAGCTCTTTTTTAAGCTAGGCAATCACTTTTTTTAAGTTTGTCGTTTCGATAGGCGGGCCTGTAATTGACCCTGCTACCAATATATTGCTTAGTTAGAACTGTGCTAGCTGGTCGGCTAGCGAGTCGCTTTTTGAAGACAGCTCTGGGGTCCCAACAGTGTCCGGCGAAGCGGCCAGAGTGTTTTATATTGACTATCCCTCACAGGCAACCCTTTAAGAGTTATCAACGTGTTACGACCCAGAGTTGTGACCTAGCAGGTGCTAGGGTTAGGGTTGGGTATGAGGGTGTGCTTATAAAGCGTACAATAGTAGATAGAGTAATAAGGGTTGTATAGCTATAATTAATACAATTGCTAAGAGATACTTTGATAACTATTAAAGTGTTTTAGAGACCCTTTAGCCTACTTGCTTATATAGAAATGCTTTTTTGCGTTCCGTTGTCCCGAGCACCGGGACCGCAGGAGCAGTCCCCTAGTCCCGTTTTACGGGACACCAGGATTGAGCTGACTGGTCAGTGCTCGCCCTGTCCTGTTCGTCCCACGGTCCCGATATACAGGACTCCGGGACGGCCCTAATTGGTCAACCCGCCCAGAAGGGTCCCACTGGTCCCGCCTGGGAGCGCTGCCTGAGGCCGCACTCTGCTGCCAATCAGAACCGTAACAAAAATAAATAGCGCTTTTCTCCCTCATAAGAAAGCTTCATTGTTAACTAAGCTCTCAAATTTAAAGTTGCATTTAAGGCTCTTAGCTATTATTAGCTTGTAGGCTTTGCTAAAGCTATATTACATAAAGGAGGTAATGTTAAAACCTTAAGCCCACATTAGTTCAACTAATTTCTTAACTACTACCCTAAAATTAAAGTAAAGCCATCCTGAATTTTAGAAGCTAATTAAGTGCGTAAATTTACTTGTAAAGCATATAAGGATTTCTTTGCTTAATTAAATACTTAATTAAAGGGAAAAAATATTATACTAGCTAATATTGCTAACATAAATGAACACAGCTTTTAAAAACTTGAAATAAACACTAAAAAAGTAATAAAAAGTTTTCTTATATGTAAAGCTTATATTATAAGGTTTAACGCAACTATTTAAGTTTTAATTATTGAATATAGTATTATAAAGGACTATAAATTATTGCTAATTATCATCTTTATAGAGGCCAGCTTATAAGGGTAGTAGTTTGCTTTAAATTTAACTTTAAAAAAGAACTTTCTTACTTAGAAATATAATTATTCACCTACTAGCTAAAGTAATGCCAAAATAGCCCTCAAATAGCTTAAGAACGTTTACTTAATTTAAACCAAGCTAAAAAAGCTATTAAAATAGCTGTTATGATACCAACTTTAGGTTTAGGTAAATAAATATATTATTAAACAAAAAGAGGGAAAGTTACTAAAAACTCTATTTACGTAGTTAAATACATCGCGTTAATACCCCTACCTACCTTAGCATTGCCCACCGCTCACTTATACATCTTAATACTATAATAATACTGCACTTTTAAAGTGCATTTAACTGCAAATAACTTCAAAATCCTCGTTCTAAGTACACGAACTCAATCTAATTTTATAAAAAGCAAATGCCTATTTTCTAAGCAATCTAGTACTTACCTACTATGCTTTATTTATACTCCTTACAGCTATATTCCACTAGCTTATTGCACGTATAACAATAACATATAATTTATATATTAATTGTTTATTAGCTATCTTTATTACATAGTAAAGTTATTAGTTAACTATTATGCTAGCAAATTATTACTATTTACTTTTTAACTGCATACCCCTCCACCCTTTTTCCTTTAACAACCTACTCCCTTCCTCACCCTATAATTGCAATATCTTCATTATAACTATATTACCTACTGTAAGAAGGGTTGGTAGCTCGGGTGACAAGAGTGGCACACAACACGCAGCGAGGTCGGTGATGGTTAGGTGTGGTGTATTGGCAACACTAATCTCTGGCCTCTCAACTCTCTGCGAGCGCGCAACGCTCTTCTTTTGTGTTCCAACTCTCTGGGCACGTGCCCTCAGCCCCTCAGCCCCACATGAGCCACGGACCCGCAAGTGGCTCCCGCTGGCACGGCCCGCCGTGACACCTACTATCCTATACTCGTACGTACTAAATACCGTTCTAAAGCAACTAATCCCCCTATTTATCTTTTTTAAATAAAATGCCCTATACTAAAGCTAATTGTATAACGTATTATAATGTATACATTGTTCGTTACTATGCTTAAAACAAAGTTAGAAAGTGAAATACGCCCATTTTACTAAAAAACCTTGTGTATTCCTACTATATTTACACTACATTAAAATAATATAACTTAAATAGTACAACTCCTCTTTATAATAGCTATATAGTTAAATTTATAATTAAAATTAAATATAATTAAAATTAAATATAATTAAAATTAAATATAATTAAAATTAAATATAATTAATATATTAAGTGAAAGAATATATATAATTAAATAAATTCTTTTATACTTTTATATTATTAGCTAGCTATTTACTATTTGCAAGTCTTTATAATTATATAAAGTAATATTATTAAGCTTTATAAGTTCTTTAAATTCGCTATTCGCTTGTCAAATAAGGAAAATAATAATAAAAATAATAAGAACTTTATATTTAATAAAGTTATTTACATTAAAATTGCTAAAAAAGCTAATATCCTACTTATTATTTTTATTAATATTAAAAAAGCTATATAAGCTTATTATAGTTTAATTACTAGTAAAAAAGTAGTTAACAAGTTAATAAGTTTACGTTTTATATTCTTAACTTTATTTTTTGTATATTGCTAATAAATTATTAAAATGCTAAAAAAGTTAAATTATTTATAATAATATAATAAATAAGTAGTATTGTTAGATTAATAAGGTCAATTACGTTAGTTAATAACTATTGCAATAGGTGGTTTAGTTAGCTATGTAGTAGTAGCCAGTAGGTTGTGTGGTAGTTGCATTGATCTATCTTGTTTTTGTAAGAAGAAGGATTCTAACTAGGTTGATAGGAAGCCTTTTGACGTAGCCGATCCATGTGGGTCCCTGTAGTCCTTGTAGTCACGTGATAGCTACCCCTTTTACCTTCTCAATGCTCTATGCCCCTTAAAGGGCTACTATTCCTACACTAGCAGTCTCTCTTTTATGCCGTGCCTTCGTCGTTATTATTATAAACCTTATAATCACGCTTAACCTACTCTTGCACGCGTATCGTCATCGTATTCGTATTAATAAGGGTTTACAGTGCTTTGTTTGGTCCTACTTTAGTTATAGTATTAGCCAGGTTATTATTTCTATAGATCCAACGGACTTCAAAGACTTCCTATCTCTTATACGCTTGCTGTAGGCTTATAATGTTAATTATAAACTACTTTTCTTTCGTAGTTCCGAGCTTTATAAAATACTTGTATAAGGAGAATAAGTTAGTACAAATAATAATAGGAATTTTCTTAATATTTAACTTAGCTAGGATTATATTAATTATAGTATTGAAAGCAATTACTATATTAACGCTATTGGCTATCGCGTAGATCTTAGAAGCTAGAACGCTACTAGTAACCTGCTTGCATTTAATAGAAGACTAATAAATTAGATTACTAGTTATTGTAAACTTGTTATTATATAGCTTTTTATTCGTTAAAAAAATTATAAAGTTAATTTGTAAGCTTAAGTTCTTATTGTTAGCAAATAAGCTGTTAGCGAAGACAAATAACTTTGTTATTAAAAGATTTATTAGAATAAAAGTAAAGCTATAGTTAAGATTTTTTATTTGCTATTAGATTCATTTGTTTATCCTAATAATGTTTTTTTTTCTAGGTTCTTTATATTATATTATAGTAAATAGGTTGAATACTACTTTAAGTTAGCAAATAAAAGTAATGTATACACTACCTATACGCTGCTTAACGTATTTTTAGAGGGTAATAACTTCCTAGAGCTTTTTGCTTTGCTTTTTTTATTATAAAGTAAGGTTTTTGTTATTATAAGCTAAGATGTAGCTATTGAAGATTATTAGGTTTTTTAAGGTTAGTAGTTCCTTTGGCTTAGTTATAAACTTAACTTTTTTAAGCTTATTGTTTTTTAGTACTTTAAATTTTATATTATTTAGTTTAATTGTATTATTAGTTTATATACTAACTATTATAAAATGCTTTAAGTTAAGCACTATAATTAGTAAGTAGGAGTTGTAAGTAGAAGTCGTTATATTTAGTTGCTTTTAATAGTGCTTAAAATAGGTTACTTACTAGTATATTCTTACTTTAGCGATACTATATAGTAGTTAAATAACCTTTATAATTGTTCCTTTAGGGTGTAAGTAGCGGATTTCCTTAGGAAGTTGTGCTAGAATTATCTGTTATAGTAAGGTTTTTAATTGGGTATACGCTTATATAATATTTTAAAGCTATAACTTTATTTTTTAAAGTAGAAAAGAGGGTGCGAAAGTAATAATAATTTGTTAACTAGCTTACTAAATTGTTAGGCTTTGCGTAAAAATTACCTTTTTATTTTTGTTGTTATAACTTTGAATAATAAAGTGTAATTTTTTGTAAAGCATATTAGTAGCTTTACTTTTAATTTTTCTTACTAAGCGTAATTTAAAAATGTATATATTACTATGCTTTTTAGAATTATATTATTTAAATTTAAATACTCTTTTTAAAATAAAAGCATTAACTTCCTTTTTGTTGAATTACTCGAATAATTCACTTATAATTATAATTTTTCCTTTTTTTCGATGCTAAATTACTAAGTTATAGTCAGTTTGCTTTTTCGCTGTTATATACACTATTATAAAGGTAATTCCTTTAGTTATAGTAATATTAGTATTGGGGGTTTGGATTTTGGGCTTGTTTTTGGAGCTAGGAGGCTGTTTACATTGTTTTAGGGCTAGAGGTGCTTTTTTCAGTAGTGCTTAATTATTGTTGTTATTATAGTTAAGGGTATACTTAAAGTTGTAATTAATTTTAGTGTTTGGAATAATTATAGTTTTGTTTTGGTAGTATAGCTTAATTGCTATAATTTGGAAATTGGTTAGTTTTTTATTAATTTTAACTATATAAATTTTTCTATTTTGTACAAATAGAATGTATAGTTTAGTTTATTTCTATACTTTTTGCTATATTTTAACTTTATTTTAAAGTAGAAGGTTAAGGGTTATAAAGGTACTTGGACTATTTTAGGTAGTAAAGGCTTTATTAATTTAACGTTTAGCTTTAGCTTTTTGCATTTTAGTTATTACTTTACATATAGTATTTGCGTATATTTTAATAAATAGTAACGGTAATAATAAAGAAGATATGTGTAAATAAGTTTTGAAAACAAGTAATATAGGAACTAGTTTATTAGGGTTAGTAATATTATTTACTATTTTTATAGCTATTTGTAAAACTTAGTTTAGCGTTATATTAATACCTTGTAAGTTTGCTAAAATAACTTTATATATATATTATAGTAGTTTATAATAATGCTTTAGCTTGCTTATTAAGTTATAGGCTTTAATAGAGACTTTTTTAATAATAATTGCTATTGTTTTAGCGTTATTATAGAACTTTACTATTATAAAGTTGGTACTAGCGTTAGTAACGATAATATTAGGTAGTTTAATATATATATTAATTCATATAGTTTAAATAGTATTTTAAATAGTTTTTGTTATTATATTATAAAAAAATTGTATTACTTAAAAAGCAATTGCTTTGTTAATAATATAAATAGTAAACTTTTTGCTAATATATATAACGTTTGCAAAAACTTAGTAATTAAAGTTAATATTGTTATAAATTATAAATTAGAATTAGCTAAGTAGGCTATTATATATTTAATATTAATAATAAAACTTTGTAATTTTTTTATAATATTTCAGTTAAGCTCGTTATAGCTAGCGTAGGTAAATACTTTATATAAGCACTTAATTAAAAGGTAGCTAAATTGCTAGTGTAGTTAGCGTAATTTAGTTTTTATTATATTATATTAAATTATAATTTTTTTAAGTTTGTTTAATAAAAAGAATAAGTAATTTTATTTATAAACAATTAAATAGCTTTTTTTTTATATATATAATAATATTAAAGATATTGTTAAATTAAATGCTATATTTATTTATATTTAAAAAGCAAAGTAGGAATAGGGTATTTATTTGTATAATTTAAAAATTAAAAATGCTAAATAGGGTTTTTATAATAATAATACTAAGAAAAACACTTTTAAGGTTATTATTAAATTATATTTAGTAGTTATTAGCTATTAAAAGGTTAATTTTTATATTTGGGGTTTTCTTTTATAATACTTAAATTTAACTTTTATTAGCCATTAATACTTTGGCTGCTTTTATATTAGGTATAATTCTTTAGAAAATTTTTATATTATAATAGCTTTTAAAATAAAAGATGTGCGCAGGTTTGTTAGGAGTTTGTTATTTGGAAATGTTAGCTTTTATAATAGTATAAATAGTTATTTGGTTATTTAAAATAGTAATAGTTGTATTTTTATTAATTGTATAATAAAATGTGTAAAAGCTTTCAAATAGTATATTTAAGCCTAATTTCTATTAATTATATTAAATATTGAATTTGCTAATGCTAGTTTTAGTTTTAGCTTTAAAGCTACTAATATTAATACTTTTATAATTAATTAGGAATATTGTAAAATTATTATTTTTATTACTATATTTTTATATATAGCGCTTTTATTATTATTATTTTGGTTAGCATTTAAAAATTAAGTACTTTATAAACTAATAGCCTTATTTTTTATATATAAAGCACTTTTTAATATTATTGTTATTATAACTATTATTACTGCTAAGAGGTTTAAATAGTCGCTAGAATTTGCTATTATTATAGTAGTTTTTTTAATTGCTATTTTTACTATTGAATTGGTTGCTGCCTTTATACTATTGGTTAACCTAGTATTATTCGTTTTTATTATCGTTATTAGGGTTATAATAATAGGGATTTTGAGTAGTATAATATTATTTAAGGATTTATTTATAGCATTGCAAGTAGATATTAATTGCACTTTGTAAATTGAAGGTAACGCTTTTAAAAGTAGTTGCTAGCTTAATAATAATTAGTGTGTAAGCTTTAACGGTTTAGTAAGCATTAATTAATTGTTTTATAAGGTTGTAGTTGCTTTAGTAATTGCTTAATAGTTTTTTGTAAATCTTTTATAGCTATATAATTATAGTTTTAAAGTTCTTTAGTAAGGTTTTGTTTAAGTTAGTTGTTATAACTTGTTAGAAAGTAATAAATTATTATTTTTATAGGTAAAGCTACTAGTTTTTAATTGTATAGAAGAATTATTTAGTTTATTATATTATTTAATTAAAAAAAAGGCTTTTTTTAATAATATAATTATAATAGAATTGCTTTGCTTTATTTTTTAATATAATTAAATATATTTTATAGTATATATTTTATAAAACTCTTGCTTTTTTATAAAGGTTTTGGAAAATTTTAATTTTTATATTTAGTATATTATAAAGCTTATTGCTAAACTTTTTATTATTATTATATAGCTTATTTAAATTAGTTAAGACTTTTATTATAATATTAATTGTAAAGGTTTTTATGCTATACTTAACTATAATGTTTAGAATTTTTAGGGTTTTAATTTTAGGGGTTTTAAGGGTTTTAGGCTAAATTGTTAAAAGATTGCTATTATTATTATTAATAACGTTTTTTCTTTTTCTTTTGCTTTTTTTTTTTTTGTTTTTAATAGTGCTTAAGTTGTAGTATAATTTAAATTACTTTTTTTATATAATAATATATTCGTTAAGTTTTTATTTTAGCTATTTAAAGAACTTATTAGCGTTCGCTAAATTGTAAAGCTAGGTTGAAATAATGCTATTATTATTAAAATAGATATTATAGTTATTGAAGAAGTGTTTAAAGGTTATATAAAGGGTTTTATTAAAATCCTTAAAAATATTTTTATTCTAATTTTAGAAGTTTTTTTTAAACTAAATAAAAAGCATTTTATTAGTAAGTTCGTTATTTTTATAAATATTAAAATAGTTAATTAAGTAAGTATTTAAGCGCTTTAATTTGCATTAGTTCTTATTATTAAAGTTGAAATTTTTACTTTCCTAAGCAAGGTCCGTGATGCTGGCGATCCTGGGGTTGTTGCGTAAGGCTGCTATATTATCTTTGTATTAGGATGTTTTTTATTTTGTATGAATATAGTAATGGAGGAGTAGGTAGATGGGGGGGTTTTTTGTGGTAATTAAGAAGTTATAAAGCTATAATTGTAATTGCGATTGCTTTAATTAAAATGCATAATAGACGTAAGTAGTTGATTATAATAAGGTATACCTTTTCTTTAACTGTCCTTAAAGCCTTTATTTTGCTATTTTCTTTAAAGGTTTTACGTGCTTAGAAAAAGCTTGTTTACACACGCTATTGCAATGCTATTAGGGCTTTCTACATATAGGTAGTGCTTTTCCTATATTGAAATGCGTGCTGCTTCTTGTCCAATAATTGTAATTACTTAATAGTAAATTACAGTTGTTACCGCTATTAAATCCTTACTGCTCTGTAGTTAAACTGTGTTAGGTTAACTACTAATTAGTATTAGATTAATAGGGTCAATTACGTTAGTTAACAATTATTACGATAAGTAGTTTAGTTAGCCATGTAGTAGTAGCCAGTAAGTTGTATAGTAGTTGCATTAATTTATCTTGTTCTTGTAAGAAGAAGGATCCTAACTAGGTTAACAAGAAGCCTTTTAACGTGGCTGATCTATGTAGGTCCCTATAGTCCCTGTAGTCATGTGATAGCTACCCCTTTTACCTTCTCAATGCTCTATGCCCCTCAAAAGGCCACTATTCCCACAAGTATTAGCTTTATGTTATAATATATGCTTATTTTAGCTTATATAACAATATTATTAATATAAAAAAATAGAAATAGCTATTAAAACCTACTTTATTAGCAAATAACTTAGTGTATAATATTTAAATTATAATTAAAAAGTCCTTCTATAACTAAATTAAAGCAACCTTTTACTGCGCTTTTAAAAAAAAGGCTATAAATAACTATTAAACTATTACTTTATAATAAAAAATTGAGGCTATTTTGCTAATTATTTAAATAAGCTATAGCTATTTGCTTTTTTTTTTTGTTTTTACTACTTATTTTTTTAAACTAAAATTAGCTTTATTTTTATGTGTTAATTTAAATAAAAAGCATTTAATAACTGAATTAAATAGTTAAGTTTTTTGTTAAAAATATATTTGTTTTTATATTATAATGCTTTATTATTATTTATAATTTACTATATTTTTAAGTATTTAATAACTAGTATAGCATATTACTTTTTTTTTACCTTTAGTTTATTATTTGCTTAATACTTTTTTGTTAGCAAGTTTGTATTTTTTATACTTTTAAACGCTAATATTTAAAAGCTATTTTTAAAGCTAACTTTACTTTCTTTTAAAAGTAGGAGGTTATTTAAAAGGTTATAATAAAGTAAATTAGTTTAAAAGTTTAAGTTTGCTTAAGTATTTATAGTAAAACTTTATAATATTACTATTATATTCTTTAATATTCTTTACTAACTTTTATATTATATAGTAAAAATAAAGCTATTTAATTTATATTGTAAAGTACTGTTTTTAGCTTAAAAATTAAAAATAATATTAAAAAATTACTTTTAAATTGCTTTTTTATTGCTTAAGTTTATAATTACAATACCTTCTACTTTTTAATTATATTTTTAATTAGTAACTTTTTAGCTTAAAAAGCTTAGCTAATATAGTTTAATAAGTAAAACGTAGAAAATAAGAAATATTTTAAATATTATAATTTGCTAATAAACTATTATTATTTTATAAAAGCTTTCTTATTTATTATTAAATTTAATTATAAAATAAGCAATTTTAAAATATTATATATTAACCTAAATTAAATTGCTAAGCAAATATATAATAGCTTTTAATTAATATTAATTTATAAAATATACTTATTACTTTTAAACTTTAGCTATAAACGCTTTAATTTAGTCTATTACCTACCAAATCCTCTCTTTAATAATATTAGCATTATTAAACTTTTATTACTATTAAGTTATTTATAAGGTAGCCAAAGGGTAAATTAGCTTTGTTTTATTATTAAGTTTTAATTATAATTTATAAAAAAGAAGGAGAAGCTAATTATTTTTAAAATATAGTTATTTTTTTAAATTTAATAATAAATAGCTAATTTATTTAATTATTTTAGTAAAATAAATAATAAATGTATAAATATTGTTTAATAGTAACGTTAATAATTTCTATTTAACTATTAGTCTAAAAGTAAAATAATATTAATAGCTTTAATATAATATTTAAACATTAGCTTAGTTCCTTTTAAAATATAAAAATAAATTAAATATTATAATTTAAAATTATAAACGTTAAAATGCTATAAAGTTATTAAACTTTCCAAATAAATATATTAGCTAATATAATTACTATTATATTAATAACAAATATAAAGTATTTTATTTTTATAAAGCAATTAATTATTATTAAAAAATATTTGTAAATAACGTTATATTATTAGTAAACTAGTAATAAGCTAATATAATTAATAAAAATATTAACTTATAGCTTATAGAAAATGGGGAATAATTATAAAAAACTTATAAAAGCAATTTAAAAGCTCTTTATTTATAAGTATAAATAGTAACCTTAAATGAAAAAATTAATATTCTAAAATATCTATAGCTAATAATATATCCTTTGCAAAAAATTATAAATTTTAAACTACTTTAAGTAATTAATAATTAATAAGCTATATATTTAATATAAAATTTATAATTAAAAGTTAAAGCTAAAAGGTATAAATAAGCAATTTTATATAAAAGATTACTTAATAACTACTTTATAATCGTATATTTTAGTTTTAAATTCCTTTTAAATAAAAGTAAAGAAGCGCTTATATTTTAGCTTTTTTAACGTAATAATAGTTCTTTATATAATATAAAAAATCTTATATACTTTATTAATAAGAATGTTAATTAGCTTTATTATATTTATTACTATAAAATATACTGCTAATAAGTTATTTATAAGGCTTTAATAGTATAAAGGTAGTAACGTTTATATACAATTAGTAATTTATTTGTTTAACATATTTGTAAAGTTTGCTAGTTAGTTACTTAAAAGTTAAAATAAAGTATCTAATATTATAACTTTAAATTTTACGTAATAAAAAATTATAAAACGAAAATTATTTAAAAACTTTAACTAATAAACTTATTATTAATTAAGCATTTTAATAGTTAAAAAATATTATAAGCTTTTATAATTTATTAAAACTTTTATTAAATTTTTTATACTTTATAGTTTAAAATACTATTTTTTAAAAGTTTTTATAATAATAAATAGTTTTTTATTATAAATTTTATAATTACATTTTATAAGTAAATATTTTGCTAAAAAAAAAGCAATTAAATAGTAAATACTATAAAAGTTATATTAAAAAAGCATTCTGCTTATTATTTAATTTAATATATTTATCTTTATAATTATTTTTAATTTTAAATTAAAATATAAAAATATTAGAGTTATTATAAAAGTAATTTTAAATTACTTAAAAGTAATAATTACTTTTAATTCTAAAAAAATTTAACGTTTCTTATTTATAAGTAATGTAAGTAAGTGCGTAATAAATAAAAAACTATTAATAAAGTAATAATAAAAACTTGTAAAACTTATAAACTATTAAAAGTTTTTTAAAATGCTTAGCACTTACTATCCTATAATTACAACTTCTTTTTTAAAGTCTATTTTTAAACTAAAAGTTAAAATAATAAATCTAAAATACTTTATCTCCTAAGTATAAAACTTGCATTTTCGAATATTAATTGTAAAGCCTATCCTAATAAATCTTATTAGTACTTTATATATATATTACTTATATTCTAATTATAAATTATTATAAATAAAAATGTTGTTAAAGTATACAATAACGTATTTATTTAATATATTAAATAAAGTATAGTTAATATAATATTAAAAAAAGCCAAAAGTGCTTATTATACTAAAATTTACTATTTAACACTTAAAAAGGCTAAAATAAGCAATAAACGCCGTTTTCTACTTATTATTTAAAGCAATTTAAAAGTAATTAAAAGCTATTATAATATTAAGCTTAATAAAAAACTTTACCTTCTTAAAAACATTAAGCATCTCCTATATTAAAAAAATTAAATAATAGTTCTTTTATATAACGTTATTTAATTTCTAATAATTAATATAAACTTAAATACTATTATTAGGTTTTTAGGTTAAAAATACTAGCATAACTATAAAAGATTAGCTAAAGCATATAAACACTTTTATTAAATAATTATCTAAGTATTTCTTAATAATATAAAGTTTTATTAATAATATAGTATAAGCTTAATAATAAAAAAGGGTTTGCTTAAATAATAATTTAATTTTATAATTAAAAAAACAATATAAAGGGAGTGTCTTAATATTAGTAGGTAAAAACCCTTAAATTAAATTGTAGAATTCATAAAAAAGTTTTGCTTTAATCTTTTAGCAAATAGAAAGCAGCTTACTATTAATAAACTTTTAGATATTCTTATTAAAAACTGCTTTTAATTAAAGAGCGTTCCTAACCTAACTTTTAAAAGCTTAAATTTAAAAGTTTAAAAATAAATTATTAAGCTTATAGCTAAATAGAATCTATTAAAGCAATTCTTTTAATAGCTAATTAATAAAGTCTTCCGTAAATATTATTAATATAATAATGTTAATAAGTAAAAATGACTTTTTTATACTTATTTAAATATTATAATACTTTTTTAGCGAAAAAGGAAGAGAAAACTTGCAACGTTAAGAATATTAATATTAATTATTAGTATAAGTTTAGAATTTTATAGCGTAAAGCTAGTAGAGGAAGGAAGCTATTTTCTTTTTAAACTATAGTATTATTGCTTTCATTTTATCTTAAAAGCAATATTAAATATAAAGAATAGTAATATATAAAGTGCTTTGCTTTCTAATTTAATAATCTTTTAAAATTAATTAATAGCAAGGTTATAAAAGCATAACTAAAAAAAGCTAAAAATAACGTTTAAGCTATTAAATAGCTAAATAAATAAAGCAATGTTTTTTAAAAAGTATAAACTAGTTAAAAGGTAATAATATATTATTAACCTAATTAATATTCTGTTAATAAAATGAAAGTAGTGAGGAAAAAGAAAAGGTAATTATTAAAAACTATAATAATATATAAACGTAACATTAATAAACTTAATTAGAAAATACTTTAAGTTAATTATTACATAAACTAATATAAGTTAAAAACTATTATTAATAAGTTAAAATATAATAAAAAATATTATATTAAAGCTTATAAAATAAAAGTATAAATTAAAGTATTAGAGTAGTTAAAGTTTTAAAGAATGCTTTTAATTGCATTTAGTATTAAAGGCTACTTTTTTTTTATATTAAAAGCAATTTTAAATAAGCTTAAAAGTAGTTTAATTTTTATAAATTTTACATTTTAATAAGGGTAAACTATTATATAATATTTTAACTTACTATAATATATATAAAAGTTTCAAGTCCTCCTACACTTATACTTAGCAGAGTTTAGTAAAGCGCGGAGGCTTATTTTTATTGTATTTAAAGCTATATTATCTGGATTGGAGGCGAATTAGTACTTTAATAAATGCAAGCACATTGTATTTTGGGAGTAAAACGCTTCATTTTTAATATTATTATTTAAATTGCATAATAAGCTTACTTATTTATTGAAATCCTTATTTTCTAATTACTAGTTATTAACTAAGGGAATTAAAGCTCATTAGAGTTTAATATTAATTTTAGTTTTTAAGTTGTTAATTTAATTACAACCTACTATTTTAGCTTAGTTAATTAAATAGATAAATTTACTTAAAAAGTCTAAAAAAGCAATTTTTTTTCTATTTTTTAATTTTTAAATAAAAAGCTTTAAATCCCTTTTTATTTAAGCATATATATTCTAAACAATATAGTATATATTTAAAATAATAATAAAGTTATTATAATTTTGCAAATTCTTTAACTAAAAAGAAAATAAAAACAAATTAATAATAATAAAGTTAATATCTACTTAAACATAGCTATATGCATTATTACGAAGTTATTACAAAGTGTAAAAAATCCAATTACTAGCTATAAAGTAAGCGCCTTAATTTATAGCTATTTCAACTTAAATAGCTAAGTGTTAATTAATATATTCCTTTTAGCGTTTTAATAATACTAGTTCTTTATTTATATAAAAAGGTAGCTTTATGCCCTTAGCATAGTATATAAAATACGTAATGTTAGCGGGTAGCTTATAATTTTTTAATGAAGAGGGTAAAGGAAGAAGGCTTGTTAAAGGTAAGGGGGTTGTTATAATTAAAGGGGTAGTTAAAGTTAATGCATAGCTAACGTAAACTTGTTTTGCATAAAGCTCGCTTTAAATAATATACTACTAAGCTTTTTCTAATGCTAAATTAGTTGTAAAAGTATTAATCTTACTTAAGTACTACGTAATCTTTATCGTTAAGTTGTTATTACATATTTAATACTTTGTTAAAACACTATTATATTACTGCTCTAACGTTTCCTAATTTTTATATATATCCTTCAAAAGCTTAGAAATTTAGTTAACTTATAATATATAGCTATTATTTCACGTTATAAACAACTAGAGTTAGGTTTTAATTTCTTTATAAAAAGTTTTAAATACGTATCCAATTGCTTAATTAGCATTAATAACTTCTAAAAGCTAATTATAATTATACTCTAATATTTTAATAAATTACTAACTATTAAGAATTTTTCGAAAATAATGCTAGTAATAGTATTTAAATGAAATAGTTTAGTATTTAAGAATAGGGAAGAAAGAAGGGTATTAATAAGTGTTCTATTAATGCTATTAAAGTAGGATATAGCTACTTTTAAGTTACTATAAGTCGTGTATATCAAAAGGGGAATTAAGTTATATTTAAAAAAACCTATATGTAAGTAGCAGGTTGTATTGTAGGTTACAAAGAGGACCTAGGTTCCTAATAGGGGCAGTTAGCTTTATATTAATAATATATTGAGGATGTAGGAAAAAGGGTCTTATACAAGTAAATATAAAAACAGCTCTTCCAAAAAAAATTAAGAAAATCTAATAAATTATCACAATGCTAACCTTAAGTTTAAGTAAATAAATGTATTATTAAACAAAAAGAGGGAAAGTTACTAAAAACTCTATTTACGTAGTTAAATACATCGCGTTAAAACCCCTGCCCGCCTTAGCATTGCCCACTGCTCGCTTATACATCTTAGTGCTATGATAATAGCGCTTTTTAATCCTTAATAAGCATTCAAACTATATAATAGCTAACTTTATATTAAAAGCATGGAAAAATAAAGTGTAATTAGTTTATTTACCTTTATATACCTTCTATAAAACCTAGCTTTTTAATTATATAATCTTTTTTATATTAAAAAATTACTTTAAGCAAAATATAAAAGCTTTAACTACTTTTATTACTTTAATAGTTATTAATAAATAATATTTTCTATACTATTATAAAAATGCATTTAGCAAAAGAATAAGCGCTTAGAATTTAATTTCTAACTTTAAGGAAACTAGTATTTATCTTTTTAAAGTAATAGCTATATTAAATAACCTTAATATAATTATTTATAAAAATGCCCTTACTTACTTACTTATACTACCTTTAACACTACCTCTTATACTAAAATTTAGTTTTTTTCAAACCCTTTAAAAGGGCTAGGACTTTTGAGAATAATAGGAGGTTATGTAGGCAATTATTAGTCTAACTAAAAGAAATACCTAAGTTCTTTTTTTAAAGGTAGGAAAAGCCTTAAATATAAAGAATGTAAAGATTATAGAATTAAAGGCGTAAATAGCTAACTTAGCTATTGAATTAGAAGTTTACAAACTGTATAAGAAAAAAGTTAAAGAGCCTACTAATAATTGCTTTATAAAGATTAAAAACATTATAACTACCTAGTTAGCTAGCGAACAACCTGCTAAATGAAAAAAGACTATAGTGCTAATTGAGGAGGAGGAAGAAATGGAAGAAGTATAAAAAATAATTATTTGCGTACTAAATACAATTAAACGGCTAAAAGAGGAATAAAAAGGACGAATTAGCTTGTAAATAGCTTCAAAATTAACGAAGTTGTAGTTGTTTTAGTATCGTAGTAGTATTCAGGGGGGCGATCCGGGAATGGGGTTGATCCGGTAATGGGGTTAAGATGTTTAGAGGTTAGAGTACACGTAGTTCATTCCTGCCGCCGTGGCAACTGGATCCGCCAACTCGAAGACAGAAAAGTCTAGTTGGGGTCACGGGGGAGTAGACTTGGCCATGATGATGCAATCTGTCTGCACAAACCCATTTATTAAGATGCACACCTGGAGTACCTCCTTATCGACCTAGCTTGAAGATCTGGTTTGGTTCCCCGCACGGTTATGCATTTCACATCTGCCATCCTCTTGTTGCCCAGAACCACCCATCGCGGCACACTGAGCGTCCAACAACACCCACCGACCCCCTATAGCCCGGTCCTCGGTGTCATTAGGTGACATCCCTTCTAGCATTGAGCAGACACCCTCCGTGACGCAGGCGGCTGGGTCCGATTCAGCGTGGACCGGGGGGCTGCAGGCTCGTCACACAATTTCTCTGCCGAGGACCTCGGGCTGCTCTGCAGTGTTGCCATGTGGGGGAGCTACCCTAGAAAGAGGGAAACGGACGCACTAGAATAGACTATAGGATCAGCCACCACGCTCCCCTTCGCTTTGCGTGAAACGTGAAGCGCCTCATCTCTCTTCTTGCGGCCTCCGCGGTGGAGCAAGGGGTTATTGGATTTCCACAGTCACTAATCGCCTCGTAATGTTTTCTTCTTCTTTTTATGAGGTGGAGGAGTGTGAAAATGCCGGTACGGCAAAACTCAATCATCTGACAAAATCGAGAAGAAGCCGTTTGACCCACAGAAATGAGGGCTAGGCACCAAGTCACCAAGGCAGCAGTGCCCAATAGGGCTCTCAAAGCCTCGCCTAACCTCCCACTTCAACTCTGGAATGGGGAGAATAAAGTAGTACGATTATGAAATTTTAGATATTTTTATTTTGGTACATAAATAACACTTCTATTGGGTACGTATAAATAACGCTTTGTAGATTTCCAGAGATGCCTGTGGTTGTCTGTTAGCTGACTGCTATCATTCACGTCGGTCTGTTTTGACAACGACTGGGATTAGCCCAGTGTATCAACGATTGGACTGAAGCATATGGTCTAGATCGTGAAGAAACTCGGGTTAAGAGCAGAAGGAAACATCCATCTAGCCTAAGTCGAGTGGTTGATTCGATATAACTTTTGATGCCTCATGCTACCATGCCATATTCCCCCAGCCCCCCTCGGTCCCTAGTTTTCAATTTAGGTAGTGATCGATTACAACTTGCTCTTGATCCCAATCCATTGGTAAATCATGTTTCTCACGTCTCCGCCTCTCTTCTCATTGCCCATGTGGCCTGACCCAAAGATCCTCGCATACTTCAGGTGTCCAACCTCGGCATAGTTGCCGAGTGAGGCGCCGGATGCCGTCACAAGCTTGTCGTATTCGGTCTCGGCACGGTCGAGTTTGGCTATCATCTCTTTCTGGCCTGACCACTCTATGTCCCGCAGAGTTTTCTTGAGTCCCAAATAGGGGCACGTCAGGTCATAATCGCCCTGTCGGTGGGAGAAGCGAAGGCAGACATGGTCAGCGGGTTGGTTAGGAGAGGAAAGGGGAGCACCTAGACGTCGGCGGCCGGGGTTTGACTTACTGCGTAGGCAAACAGTTTGATCTTGTTGTCCTTGGCGTTCAGCATTTCCCTGATTTTGACGCTGCTGTCCCTATAAGCCTCGCCAGAACCGCGCAAGGCACTGCGAACTTTTGGCTGGAACATCTCCCACGTTCCATCAGCACCGATTGCTTTGGAGTAGTCGTTCAAGAATTTCCCAGCCGCATGAAGGTTCTCGCGCCTGGGTTCATTCCATACTCTTGGCTCGGTGACGTCGTAGGGGTCTCGGCATGTTAGCTGAGCGGAATCTGTTAGCGGCTGCGAGCAACGCTCAAGCACCTATCGAGTCGGTTCATTAATTAGCCAACCAACTGAAAGTACTCACCTTACCGTAATTCCAGGCATCAGATGAACCGCAAGCTGTATTAACAGTTGGCTCGGCACAGTGAGTCACCCCGGGAGTCTTCCTGCATGCTTCTATGACCTCAGTACACTTGAGCATGTTGCCTTTCCATGTTTTGCATTGGTCGTCCGTTAGGAGGAAGTTCAAACTAAGAGCCTGGGTCGGGTCGCAGACCATGGAATACGTGGCGTCCAGGCTTCGGAGATCATCTAGGGCCGGATTACCCATGATCAGGGACTTGAGCCCAAGAGCGTCATTGAGCCCGAGAGTAGCCGCCACGTACGCACCGAGGTCGGCAAGGTAGTGTCCAGCAAACGACGATCCCATTACGTGGAGGTCCTGTTTCGCCAGGCTCAGACCGTGGAAGTCGGTACCCCTCAACGCCCGTATGAACTCGACCAGGTCCTTGGTGCCGTCCAGCAGCTGTTTGTGGATTTCGCCCGCCGGGGCTGGATGAGAAAATCCCACTCCAATGGGATTATCGACAAAAACGACGTTGGCGCCCATGTTCAGGTTGAAGGGGTTGTGCATCAGTTTGTCGACTCTCCAGGGAAACACCATAGAGCCCCACTGGATGATCATGCCGTACATGGAGGACGCTCCAGGGCCACCGTTGAGAACAAGGATGATGGGATCCTTGGCTGGAGTGCCTTGGCTCAGCTGTAGCCTGTTGAGCGCCGTTTAGTTGGAGAGCGGACTCAGCCAGAAGGCAGACGCACCCGGTTGGATTGATTCAAGAACCGAGGGACTCACCAGAAAAACAGGTTGTTTTTGCTTGCCACGTCTAGGTAGCCGCTGAAATGCCCAGCGCCCTTTTCGTAATGTTCACTGGAGTCCACAAAGCTCAGAATCCCGACCGTGTCATTGGCTGACTCGAGACAGTCGTGAACTGAGTGGCGTTCATGGTCGAGGACCTTCTGGGGCAGGAGGACAGAGGAAAGAGCCAGGCCGGCAAAAAGATAAGAGGCAAGAAGCTTCATTGTGTCAGATATTGATATCGACTGCAGATGACTTCAATTATTCGCCCATGGGCCAGTGGTTGTCGTGTGCCGTGTCTATGGGGGAGAAAGAGAGGAGCAATGCAACTGCGCGAACGTCCATGACCTCGCCGTCGGGCAAGACAACTTTTAAACTTTGAACTCGCCACCCTCCCTCGCAACAAGCCTCTTACCAACAAGAGCAACTCGCCCGGAATCACGCATCATCACCCAGTCTGCTGCTGTCCAACAGCCACTCTGACCGTGACTGCTTTGGCCATGGCGATGGCTGGCTGAGGTTCGCTGCATCACGACTCTAATTCGCCGACAGAGACGCCGGCCAACAAGCAATATCTCAACCATAATCCGTCCCTATCCATTCCCGGAATCATGTGTTGCACCTTTTAGACAAATTCCCGAGCTACCATTGGTTTGCTTTGCGAACAATTCCCCCTCCGCATGCCACCAATGTTCCTTTTCAGCTCGGCCGCGGCATGTGGCGCTCAACTGAGTCTGCGGGCGCTGGCCCGAATGGGAATGGGAACCAGTGGCCCCGACCTGGAGCTAGCTGACTTGGGTGATAAGCTGCATGTGCATACATACATGGCCGAGACCAGCCGCCGCTGTCAGTTACCGTCTCGCACGCCACTGCAGTTGTCAGACTGGAAGCTACACTGTGTGAGTAAGAGCTCACTTATCGTGGGTGCTTTCTGCTGGGGAGGTAATTAATTACACCTCAACTACGGAAGCCGGGAATAGAAGCAAGACGATTAAATTCCCAGTTGCTTCATTTGAGCACGTGAATGTCATCTATATCAGGTGTGCATAAATAACGTCCAACAAATTTCCCTACCTTACCTTGGGTATTGCCTCAAAGCCAAGACCCTGTTCAGCTGTCCTCATGCGCCACCCACAACAATCCTCTCACTCTTGTAAATCCTCCGCGGGTCCGCATCCCGCAGCGCCTCGCCATCCTCAAAGCCCAACGGCATGAACAAAGCTGTCTTTCCCACCAGGCGGTACCACAGGGAGGCCACCGCCACCGTCACTGTCATCCTAGTTCCTCCTGCACGATCTACCCCCCCTGCGTATAGACGCCGCTAGCTTACCATTGTCGGTGCCTAGCCTGCGCAGCGCCGTCGGGACAGACGATGGAGTGCTCGATGCTACCCGCCGCAGCAGCAGCGGGGGGGGGGGGGGGCAAACACGACGATGCCGCCGTGCGCAACGGGGTTGATTAGGCCGACTTGGATCTGGTAGGTAGGGTCGATGGCGCCGGTGCCGATGGCGTTGTACTGGGCCTTCTCGCCTATCAGGGTGCGCGTGAGCCCGTCGGCGATCGTGATGAGGGCGAGCAGAGGCGCGGTGATGTTTTGCTGCCGGTGGAGAGTGTCGAGGATCTGTTTGGTGCCCTCGAGGTCGAACATGGTGCGGATGTCGTCGTGGTCAACGTCGTCGTTCGGAAGGCCCGGGCATATACCCTTTCAGCGGCACCTTCAAGGTTGTTGGTGCCTTGTAGCCCTGTATTGCTGGTATCGTCGTTGCCAGTTTGCTCTGGTGCACTCAGTCTAGCACCAGTGTCTAGAAACCAGCCAATTGCGGCCTCGGCGAGACATGCCCTGACGGCTTCGGGTCCTTGGATGTGGGTAGACGAGGTGCCGAGCCGGACTACGTCGAGTGCCAGGCCGGCTGAGGACAATGACAAGGACAAGGGGAGCCCGCGATGGTTTGCTGCATCATTCAGTCCGAGCCTGAGATAGTGGTCGACCGCTGGGATGCATGCCCAACCTGTTTCTCGGGCATGCTTATCTCGGACCTGTTGGCCGTTCAATGGCTGCCCGACAGCAGCGAGAACGCTGGCATCGCCTGCTGCTAGGCCAATAATCGAGGCGATCCAGGCCGCCTCGGCCACCGACGGATCCTCCGTCCCGGTGAGGTACAGGCCGGTGCGACTCGTATTCAAAGTGATGGACGGCTTGTCGGACGCCTCGGACGTATTCAAGGTGTTTACAAGAGCCAACGTGCTGAGGTGACATGGTGAGCGATAGCCAAAAGGGCCGAATTAAAGCGGAGGATGAGCAACTGGGTACCTGGGCCAGCCATGCTAGCCGGGCTTGTTGGCTCTTCGGTGATGGGCACACGGAATATGTGCTCGCGTCCCATCCAAAACTCATGGGCGCACCATGCACGAGTGAACCACCTCGCTGAGAATAGTCTGGCCACGGCTTCCCAAAGATGAAGTAGAGCTTCGTCGTTGTCCCACAGGTGCTCAGAAAGACGGCTATCCCCAGGGTACCGGACGTTGTGGGGGGCGAGGTACGTGCTAAACTGTGTCAGGGTATCGCCGTTTCTAGCAGTGAGGCGTACGTCTTCGAGACAGACAACGACCTTTCTGGCGTTGGAGTACAGCATGACACTTCAGAGCCAGTTTCCAGGCCCAGGGCAATATCCCAGTCATAGTACCAACAGTAGCTCAAGGCGAGGTACGACTCGATCGGGCTCAGGGGATCTTCCTCAATTACAGCAGCCTGTCCATGGGCGGCGGCAATGTGAGTAGGCTGGGAGCGCGCGCGCTGCAGAACCTTCAATCGGAACTTCTTGAAGCCGTCGTCTTTGGAACCTAATCGCTCTGCAGTCCAAGGATCCAAATCTTGAACACGAGCAAGGAGCTGCCGCGAGGAAATACTTGGTTGGAGGCTTGATGGTGCAGAGAGCAGTCTGTCCTTAATTGGTGGGGATAGCTCGACGAGCTTAGCTGCTCAGAAATTCCATGGACTGGGAATTTGCGGATGTCGCAAAAAGGCTCCCATCGCCTTTGGAGTGCAGGTTCTCCCATTACCGCCAGCTCGTACGAGCTGTGGAAAGGTTTCGTTCCCCGAGGTCCTAAGGAGTCGTCGACATTCGGTTTGTCTTGAAATGAAGGGGACGGAGGCAGGCTGGGAGGGCGAAGGTGTTCTTGAGTAAGATCAAAACCTGCTCGGAGGCGCTTAGAAGAGCATCCTCGCAACTCTACTGCTATTTTTAGACTACGGTAAGTATAGCTGGGATAACCCAAAAAAGGGTCTTTCGCTTAGCCTAGTTCAGCTTAAGGCGGCAACTGCTCAGCTCCGAAGGAGGAAATGGAAATTCTCTTTGTCGGTTTTGGGGTCGTGTAATGGCTGTTATAAACTCTGTTGATCCCTGGGGACAAAGAGAACCTCCACTAGATTTCTTTTTTGTATATAAATACCTAGACGATGTAAAGTACCTTGGCAGCTTCAAACTCGTGCTCGTGATATGTACAATACTGCACCCCTTTCACCCTTATTCTCTCTCCGCATCGTCCCATCATATCCAAGGCAGCGTTGGCCCCTTGAGCATCGGCCCGGCTGATGTCATCCACGTCAACGGAGAAACGGGGAGGACTACCTCGGGCGCATTGGCGGGCAGACGGCAAGACTGGCGTAGACCGTCGGTATTTCCGCTCGTTGTTGCGCTGTCACACGTCTCGGCGGGTAGCTCCTGGAGAACTGTGGCGTTGAACAGAATACTAGAACCATATTATTAGCCCGGAACCACTCAGACGTCATCTACTTGACTGGTTTTCCTTTTTTTCTGTTTTTCTTTTCTAAAAAAATAAAAATAAAACAGAAAGGAAAAGAAAAGGGAGGACATACGCATGGCTGGGATCCCGATCATCGCAGTACCACTGCACCTGGAACCCGACGCGGTGATTCTGCCGATCGATCAGGTACCGGCACCCAGCGAGCTGCCACGGCAGAGGGTCGGCGGCCGAGCCGGCAACGCACTCGTGCCAGGCGCCGTCGTCATGCACGGGAATGCGGGACAGGCGGTAGGCATCGCGCGAGCCGGGGTTGTACAGGGAGAATGTGCCCAGCGAGGTGGCGGAAGTGAAGTCGTCGATCTGGTACTCACGTAGGGTGAGGCCGGTCGCGTTGAGGATGGATCCGATGGTGCAGCTGCGTGTGTATGGCGTGTGTGGCATCGTCGGTGGCGTTGGTGAGTAGCCTGAGAACCGGTTTGGTGTGGCTGGTGATGTTGTTGCGATGGTGCAGTTGTAGTCGGATGTGACGCCGTCTGCATGTCCCTCGCTGTTGGTGATTGTTGAGTTGACGGAACTGGTGCAGGTGAGACTGGTTGTCAGGTATCCGGTTCCGGTGTAATGGTTCCTAATTATACGATTTTTTCCATATTTAGTAACATGAAGTTCTCATAGATCACGGGTGAAAATTTGTTACTTACAACTCAATACCCTCAATACCGTCTGTGCAGTTCCAGGTCTGCCTCACCGCCAGGAGATTGTAACTTTTGTCCAACAGGACCTCGGTCGACGAGACATTGCCGTTGGAGGACGTTACAGCAGGGGCACACTTCGCCCAAGGTGTCGAGCCCAAAGGGTCGTTCACTTTTGACTCGTCCACAGTGACCGAGCACGCAACAGTCTCGTTGTTGGACACGTTTGTGATGTTGAGGAACAGGTTGTAGAAATCTTTGGTGACGTTGCCCTTTTGAGAGTAGTGATGCTGGTAGAGGAAGTCCTCGATCTCCCATTCCGGATCCACGGATCGATCGACGCAGCGTGAAGGCAGCTCGCTGGGCGTGTACGGCATGATGGGTAGCTGGGGCTGGATCGTGACCGGGCTCGTGAGGCTTGACGATACCTGCGAGTTGCCCAGGATGCACAGGGTTTCCTGTCCGCGCGGCGCTTGCCAGTCGTCCAAGCAGCCCTGGATGAGAGGCGTCTCCCAAGTTCCGTTGGCGGCGAAAACGAGGCTGGTTTTATGTTAATTAGTCATAACTCTTGTTTACATGTAGACACCTCGTGATCACTGACTTTGATGAGTTGCCGCAGTCCCAGGTGCCCTTGATTCGTAGTTCCAGGAATTGTAGGCCAAACTGGAAATGCAGGTTTGGGATGCTGCAGTTGTGCCACAGATCACGGGAGCCGGCCCCCTTTGGGTCGAGGTCGATGTTGTTCGCCGTGCAGTTGGCGACGACGCCCGACGCCGAGTTGACAGTCAGGAACCGGATGTCACCCATGGATCCACCGCTGGAACCGTTGACCGTGACCAAGGCCGGGTTGTAGATGCCCCATTTGGGGTCGGTAAGAGACGCCTCGATGCAGCTCTGGGCGCTGCTTGGTGGTCCGCCAGCGGTTGGGTCGGGCCAGTATTGGCGACGCCATGCTGTGGGGGATCCCGAGGCTTGCAGGGCAAACGCGCCAAGGACGAGACCGCCGGAGAGCTTCATCGTGTCCTAGGGCTGATTATTCCTTCTCTCGCGCAGAAAGAAATTCTCCTCTCTTTTTTCCCCTGGGGTAGCTGCACGAGATATACTAGCTACCGGGGATTAAAAAGGCAAATGGGCTGGGTAAAATGTGCCGGCAGCCCGCAGCGCACCTGATAGTTGGACAACGGCAACTCAGGCTAATGAAGACTATAGTGGTTGCTAGTAATGAGCCATGTGATGAGCCTCAACGCGGGTACTTGCTTCCCTCCCCGCAGGATAGTCTTGGCTCCGGGATAGATTGCTTGCAAATACCCTATTAAGGTCCATTGCCACGCCCGGTAGCGCTGGCGACGACCATCACAGAAGGGTTTCACAAAAGACCAGCCGGATGCACCACTTCCTCATTTATTGAACAGTTGGAGGGCAGCATACGGTAGTTCAAGTTGGCAATAGGGTGCAGATGATTTTGGGGCGGGGGAGAAAATGAGGAAAATGACAAAACAAAACATAGCGAACATCACGAAGACAGATGTCTATTAATCACATGCACATCGCCCTCGTGCCAAAAACATCTCCGATTGCTCATGTCTGGCTGTATCAATGGGCATTCAAGTTATTTAGACTTGGTGTTGGACTGCAAACTGGCTCGTTAGACGCCCATGTTTTCACTTTTCGTTAAGAAGAGATAAAGGTGGAATTGCTCCTTTAAATTAGTCTACATGTCAATTACAGACTATGTACAGACTATGTACAGACTGTATGTGCAAAGTGAATGCACTGACTGCCCGGTCGGAGATATCCACAACTGACAGCGCACTGTCTTTGTTGACCAAGGGACAATAATCATTGCACAGCATTGTTGAAAGTCGGTTGCTTTCAGGGGTCACTATTTGAGTTTGGCGCGGGTTGCCTCCTCCAAGATCCATGACTCCGCCTCCTTTGTTGTTTGTTGACTTTTTTCTTCCGAGATCACGTTTCCCATTTCACTCCAACCTCCCTTAACCTTGTCAAAAATGCCCAAGCTAGTTCCAGGCGTCGCCGCCACCAATTTCACTTCCCCGCATCACGACCAGGTTCGAGTTTGGGACTTGTGGTGGCCGGCCCCTGCTCGCCGAAACTCCGCCTCCTTGACTTGGTGCACCGCCTCACTGAGTAGGACTTTTTGAGTCACGTAAACTCGTCCCTCCCAAGTCCTAGTTGCTGAAATTATCACAGCATCAACAATGAGGTTCAAGTATAAATACTCTGTGTCTCGCTCCCAACTCTTTTATTCCAGCCAAGCAAACATCATGACCAAATGCCAAGTCTAAGTGAGACCAGACAGCAGACATGGCGGACCTCCACCACCACTTTGGAAGAAAGAGTCTCTGGGAGAAATGGGACGTCTCTCAGTCGCCCACCATTGACGTCACGGAGATCTGGAGCCATGACGAATCCCCGATGACCGCAGTAAAAGTACAATCCAACTCCCTGTCGTCCGTGGACCTCGACAACTGGCTCGACGAGCACGTACACACGTCTATCAAGGGGGAGCCGCACACGCGCGTGCTGCGGCTCGTATGGATCGGCCAGAACCCGCAGACCGGCCGGCGGAGCCCGTCGACCAAGGTGCTCGCTCGCCTGCTGGAGGCATGGCGCCTCCAAGACGCCTACGACTACGCGCTCAGCAGCTTTGCAGGCGTATCTGCATTGCCGCCGCCGCCTCCGACGTTACAGCCGGGAGATGACGGTAGAATTGCCGCCCCCGGCCACACGTTTACCGTCACGTACCACCCCAAACTTGCCGTGGCGTGGTCTCACCACACTCATCAAGGGACAAGACGATACACCCACGCTGTGGTATTTGCCGAAGGCGAGGAACGCACCGAACTCCTCCGCATCATCGGCGGCGGCGGCGGCGGCGGCGGCTCGCAGTGGACTTCCCAAGTAGCAAGTCACGCCATGTTCCCGGCGCTCGTGTCGGGGCTGATGTTGGGCCACGAGCTCGACACGACCCTCGAGGACATCAAGACGGCAGTGCGCGAGGTCGAGACCCGCACGGGCCACCACCGATTCACGACGCGGCGGCAGACGCAGCCGGCGGCGGGCGAGCTCGGCCAGCTGTCGGCGCAGATGAGCGGGTGCGCGGCCAAGCTGGCCAACGGCACGCGCAAGCTCAAGGTCGTCGAGGCGCTGAACCGCTTTATTCTCCACCACGATCACTCGTCGATAATAACCGTAGGGATTCTCGACCACCGCGCAGAGATGCAGGCCGTCGACGCGGCGTACACGCAGCAGCGCGTGCAGGTGCAGATCGCGGCGCTGTTCCACCTGATCGCGCAGCAGGACAACGCCATCGCGTTCGACACGGCGCGCGCGACGCGCAGCATCGCCGCGTCGTCGCTGCAGGACTCGTCGTCCATGAAGATGCTGGCGCTTGTGGCCATGTTTTTCTTGCCGGGAAGCTTTGTGGCCGCGCTGTTTTCGACCCCCCTGTTTTTGTGGCCCGAGGTTGACCCCCTGAGTATTAATAATAACAAAACGACGCTGGGGACGCGGCCGCAGTTTGTCTTGTTCTGGGCGATTGCGGTGCCTTTGACGGTGTGTGTGTTTGTGCTCTATGCCGTGTGGATGGTGGTGCAAAAGAGAAAGGACAAACGGAGGAGGAAGAAGGGGGTCGAGGTTTCGGTGTAATTAATTACATGTGTGTAGATAATTAGGGGCAAGGGTTGTTGTTTACATTCAACATGCGCCATTAATTACTCAATGAAATGAAGATATGTACACCCCTGCCCTTTGCTGGCAGTAATTATAATCAATGTCAAAACGAACGCATGAGAAAGACACCCAATCATTAACTTCACAGTGAAAAAAAGCAGATTTGTCCACAGAATGTTATTTCCTATAATTATCCTATTTTGCGCTGGCCCCACCCACTCAGTCCACAACCATGAGCATGTCATATGCCTTATGCGAGATGGCCTTCTTGACCGTGCGCAGCGGATCCGTCTTCTTCTTGGAGGTCGTCTTTTCAACCGTGACAACATCGCCTTCCTCGTCCTTTTCGACGATGCCATCCTCCTCCCCGTCGTCCTCCTCCTCGTCAAACAGGCCCTTATCCAAAAAGACCTTGAGCATGCCTTGAGAGTAGCCGCTCACCAGGGAAACCCCCTCTTGGTCTGCAGTGACGGGCTTGGGCGCAATGGGGTCACCGGACCTATAATAACCACCACCGCCGCCACCGCCGTACCCAGCTCGGCCGCCCGCAAGGTTCCAAAACACAAGCTCGGGCATCTCGTACCCGGCCGCCTTGAACTTGTCCTGCAGGCGCTGGTAGCTCGTGTCCCACTTGGCGCTGCCCGCCGCCTCGTCAAACTGCATGTCACTAAACACAAACACGCGTTTGACCATGTCGGCAGGCGCCAGCTTGTTCTTGACGGCCATGGGCAGAATAAGATCCTTGAAGACGGCGTCAAAGTTCGTGTTCATGCCCCAGTCGGCCTTGGCGAACGTGTGGTACTTGTCGCTCAGCGTCGCGCCGCCCTCGAGGTTCACCAGCTCGACGCTGGGTCGGCTGCTGAACGTGATAAAGGCGCCCCCAAATGGCGGCGCCGTCACCTCAGCCAGCAGGAGAGACAAGCCAATGGCGCTGTCCATGGGCGTGGTTCCATCGGAAAAGGTTGGGCTCAGCATGCTGCCCGACACATCGCACACGGCGATGCTCGACTCGAGCGTGCCTGACTCCTTGATCCGCTTCACCAAAGTGTTCCACTGGCCGTCGAGCACTTTGTCGTTGATGGATGCCAAGCGGGCGCTGCTGCCCTGCTTCAGCTTGTGGTGGCGGCCGCCACCACCGGAGGTTCGGATAGCCCCGATGAGCGTGCTGGGGAGGAGGGTGGCGCCGCTGATCTGCGCCTTGCCGGCGGCCACCTTGTCCATGTACGCGTCGAAGCGGTCCGTGTCCTTGGCGGCGAAGATGGAGGCGTAGTTGCTCATGGCTACTGACGGGACGCGCTCGTACTTGATCTGGTCGAGCGTGTTGGCCGAGAGGCTCCGTTCGACCACCTCGAGATGTTTGCGCAGGTCGGCCACGTCCTTTCGGTAGGCCTCGCGCGCGTGGCGGAGGTAGACGGTGCGGTCGACGGTACCATCCGCCGCCGTGTCATCAGCCTTGAGATCAGACGGGTTGAAGTGGCTCTCGGGATACAGAATCTCGGCGATGGACGACACGACAAACGTGTGCTTGTCGTGGAAGCGGGCTGTCGACGGGGCCCACTTGGCACACAGCGAGATGTTGCGTTTTGCCTTGGCATCGTCCCCTCGGAGAATGGTCAGATCGGCCTTGAGTTGCTCGGCAAACAGGCGGGCCACGGCGAGGTGGAGGCCGTTGTACACCGGCTTGTTCCCGAAGGCGGCGAGGGCGGTCTCGTGGCGCGTGTCGCGGAGCTTCCGGCGCTTGGTCTTGGCCTCGTCCGGGCTAATCCGAGTTCTTGTGGCATCCTTCTCGCGCTCGACGTTGAGGATGTCGCGGGGGTTGGCGTTGACGGTGAGCTTGTCGTTGACCGAAAGGGCCAGGATGTTGAGCAGATCCTTCCAGTAGCCGTGGGCGACGCCGTTGCGGACATCGAACCTGGTCACGTCGCTGTCGTCCTTCTCGGGCTCAATAACGACCATGTCATCCTCCCTCTCGTCGCCTTCCTTCTTGTTCTCGACCCTTTTCTGGATGACGGGACGGCTCAGCCAGGCGAGATTGGCGATGAGGGTCAGAGGGTGGTACTCGGCCAGCCAGCCTGCGCAGCGGTAAAACACCCGGCGCGAGCTCTTGCCCAGGTGGATGGAGCGGGCGTTGAAGATGATCTTGAGGGTGGCGAGCGCATCGTCCTTCCACGCGGCGTTGAGCAGCTCCAAGAGACGGGGGCTCGACACAGCCTCCTCGAGCTCGTAGAACAGGTCGACCAGTACCTGCTTGGTGGAGCGGAAGGCAACGTCGCCGTTCTCGGTGAGCATCTTGTTTTCGGTCAGGGACCCATCCGGTGCGGCGTCGTGGGAGAGCAGGCCCTGCATGAACGGCGACGGGTTGGGGTGGTTGGGGTTGATGGTAGGGCTGGGGGCGTCGATGGCCATGCTCAAGTTCTGTAGTTGCTCTCGAGCGTCGGCCGTTGTCGACGCCGGCACCTGCTCGCTGACGAGAGTAAACGCGTCGTCATCATCGTCGCTCTTCTGGTCCTCAGGCTGCTGGCCACTGATGGCGGGGTTGGCCTTGACCGTCTCGACGAGATAGGCGTCGAATTTGTCCTGGGGCAGGGTGAGGGCGTCCGTCTTGGGCCAAAAGACGGGGGCCTGCGCTTTGAGGAACCAAGGCGCGCCGGCCTGTTCCTGTCCTCCAACTTGGTTCTTCATGTCAATATCGGCCATCGTTGCTGATTTTGCTGTCGACTTCACGAGAAAGGGTACAGCGTTTGAGAGATGGTCTACGAAGCAGAAAAGGGAAATGAAGGTGAGGGGAAGTAAGGTATTTTCAGCTTTGGTCGAGCGCCAAGCGGCAGACAGTGCGCCCGCCTCACCAAGATGCAGCCTTTTTCGGCCAATGAGTCACCTGCACGGCGCGCCTGTCATGTACGTCCTCAGCCAGACGAAACCTACATGACATCACGCCGGGCCCAACACCTCTTTGAGGACACCACCAAAAATACAAATGGTATTGAAAGAGTGACGCAGCATTTCCTTATTAAAGTTAAAAATAAAAAAACATTTTAAAAAAAAATGTGTGACTCGGCGCCTGGCTTTGATGCTGGTTGCATGTGCCGATTATCTCGAAATGCGTCCAGCTAATAACAATTTTATCCCTACTAGATGGCGGCCTAGCAGCAAACACTCCAGCAAGCGTGGGTGCTTGCAGGACAAGTCACCACGCTACGCCTCATTCGGGCCTCTAGCGGATGGTGGGACGACAGTTGAGTGCTAAATAATAATTTAGGGTCACGTCTATTTCACATATCTATGACTAATTCGCAGTCGCCATGGTTAATAAGACCGAGTTTGGTAACTAGGTTCTTTCATTTTATATTTCTTTTTTTCTTCAGAAAAAAATTTGGTCAATTACGTAGACATACCTCTACCCAGTTTTGTTTTGTATTAAAATTACACAAACGTGTTAAACGGGACAAATACCACCAGTCCCAGCATTTCCGAACTGCCACCTGTTTTGCTGACCAGCATATCGAAGAGGGGAAGCCAACAAACACCCGCGACCATCATCTGGGCCTTCGGCGTCCCCCAAAACTCTTGCACCGTGCACGACTTTTGGTCTCACTGGGCAGATAGCATGCAGCTTAATACAGGCGCAGTGACTCGCACCTTATTTTAGGGTTGGAGGGCTGTCACTCTGAAACAACATTGAACCAAACAGATATATCTACTAGCAATGAGGCAGGAGCTGACTGTATGTGATTGCGATCTCACGAAGGAGGAGAACGAGGGTTACCGAGGGGGAGAGGAAATGGGAAAAAAAGACAATAGAACATAACGAGTGCGGAGAACGTCGGATCAAAGAGTCAAATTGGGTTGAACTGGGGCTCGAGTTGGGCCTTTGTTGTTGAACATAACTGCCATATTAGAACTGCAGGAGCACGCTGTGCAACAAATCCGCGCTTCTAATCACAAATGTATATTTAAACGGTACTGTTGTTAAAGCGACTTGGCAGATTTCCATCGTCGCTAAAAGAATGGGAAGCCCAGACTCAATGATCTTTTCCAGAGTTTGGTCTGTGGAACAAGACATTGTAATTAAACAAAAAGAAGTTGAAGTATTATCTGAATACGATACCCAATTACCATGCGACAAAATATCTTATTGCAACTTACCCCATCATACCTGTTTTATCAACAACTTTATTCACGTTTAGCACTCGATACTAGAAACGACGCAATCACAGCAAAAGCTGTGCTCAGACCGATGGTTTTTGCAGCCACGGCAGCTCGTCTCCGACATGCTCTGCACTTGGCCGTCTTTACAACAAATCCAAGTCTGAGAGCTGGCCATGTCGGGCGAAGGTAGGAACTGCTGCGTGGGAAAAGTTACTGATACATTTTTGCGCTTTGGCCCATTGACAGTACGGTAAGCATTCGAAGTCCGGGTCATGACGTTAAGTGCTTAAGAGCAGGCAAGTGGTTGAAGTCTGGGTTAGTAGTCAAGGTTGACACAAAGAGAGTTCAAAACGAGGCGGACTGAAGTGGGTGTTTTTGTAGACGTGTGGTGGTCTTTGTCATCCACGTCGTTTGATAAGACCATTGTAGCATATTCGAGTTTCCTTTGTCGGGTATAACGACATTCCTGGCAGCCAACGGGCGGCCTACAAAAGAAGAGAGAAGGATCAGGAGAACGCCATTGTCATAGAGTCGCTTTGTAAAAACCTGGCACATGCACCTGGACTGTCGTTGAAAGCAAAGAACCCGGAACGGCTCACACATCCCTGGCATGGAAGATTCCAAGCATTGTTCCATGCATACAAAGGGGCTCCTTGACGTAATTAGCAATCAACTCCAAGTCCCAGTTTGCATGGGAGCCCGAGTTGATGTTGGTTCCACTGCACTCCTTCCGGCTGCCCGGCATAAAGGCAAAATTGGACCGCACTGGTAAACAACCGGTCACGGGGGAAAAGGGGGGGGGGGGGGGCACAGCCAGAGCCCCCTCATAGGCTGGAGGGCACGGGGCGATAGTGTATACAATTAAATGGATATTGAAATCCTCCATATCTAGCTTCGACTTGGCGCGCTTCGGCAATTTTGTGGGCAGGGCACGAGTTGGCCATGGTCCGGGGTACTCACTTAAATGGCCGATCCTACCTGTTCGTGCGTGTGTTGTTATTATAATACAAAGGAGTCCACCGCAGATTTAGCGTCTCCCTCCGAAGGACTCCTTTTTCTTGCACAGTCGAGCCAAATTCCTCTCTTGTCTTTTCTGTATCCAAGCCCAAAAGATACGACGACCGACCATGCATTGGTCTGCTTTGGTTGCGCTGGCGGCCGTCGCCCAGGCCGCGCCCCAGGGCGGTGTTGGTGGAGGCCGGTCGACGATGCTGCGGTTCGGGTGCTCCCAGATTGTCATCGACCGAATCGACCCGCTGGTCAACCCGGACCAGATCCCGTCGCCCCATCTCCACCAAGTCATAGGCGGTAATGCCTTCAACGTCAGCATGCCATCGGCCGACATTGGCGAGCTCGCAACCTGCACCACTTGTAGTTATGCCGAGGACTTTTCCAACTACTGGACTGCCAATATGTACTTCAAGGCCCGCAACGGCAGCTACAAGCGCGTTCCTCAGATTCCCAACAGGTAAGCTTGCTGTCAGTCTACCCACACAACCGTTCTTGGCTAATCTTCTCCCTTTTTCTCTCTCTTGTGTAGACTTCTATTTGGTGACAAGTTCACCACCCAGACATCCGGCGGCTTTGTTGTCTACTATGTTTCGCCCGGCAAAGGGGGTGTAACGGCATTCAAGCCAGTAAGTTAAAAGGAGATGAAAGTTTCAGGTTGCTAGAATAAATACTAACAACATCATCGTCTCTTTTCTCGTGACAGGGCTTCCGCATGCTTGTCGGTGACGCTGGCCAGCGCACAAAGATTGGCAGTGGCCGCAAGTCCCAGAGCTGCTTCCGGTGTTTTTCGGGCCCCAACTTTAAGGGCGACGACGCTGCCCCTTGCGCCGATGCCAAGTATGTCGTCTTATTATATCTGAATCTGGCACACAAAAGCTAACAACTTTGTTCTTCAAACAAAAGGGTAGACACTGAGACGCTCCCTGCTGGAGTCTGCGGTGGCGGCATCCGGTCCAACATTCTGTACCCAACGTAAGTATCTTCTTTTTGTCCCGCGGACGCACAAGATACTGACTAGATGGCCCCAAAAAGATGCTGGGACGGCAAGAACCTCGACAGCCCCGACCACAAGTCCCACGTCGCGTACCCCACGGCCGGCCCGCAGACCTTCACTGGCTCAAGCGTGGGCAACGGGTGCCCGGCCACGCACCCGGTCAAGATCCCGCAGATCATGCTCGAGATCGTGTGGGACACGACGCAGTTCAACAACAAGGCCGAGTGGCCGGCCGACGGGTCGCAGCCGTTTGTGCTCAGCACGGGAGACAACACGGGCTACGGCCAGCACGGCGACTACGTCTTTGGCTGGAAGGGCGACGCGCTGCAGCGCGCCATGGACGGCGCCTGCACCGGCGCCTCGTGCACGGGTCTCAAGTCGCAGGAGGTGGCCCAGGCCAACAAGTGCAAGGTGCCTGGGCGGGTGAATGAGCACTGGGACGGGTGTAAGTTTTTTTTTTTCCTTTCTTTTCTTTTCTTTTCTTTTTCTTTTTTTCTTTTCTTCTTTTCTTCTCCTCCTTTCTCCAACCTAAATGCTTCTCATTTTCCGAGTCCGTCTTGGTTCAAGTTTGCTAATGGATGACCGTCAAAATCAGGGCTCAGCAAGCTTCCCGGTGACCCGGCTGGCATGTAAAGGGGGCATAGTGATAAGGAGCCAACAACGGAATTTTGGTCGAGCATGTCAAACCTTGAAATACAAGATGGAGATTTAAAGCACTGTTATTCACTGCGTACAAACTGCAATACACAATAAACATAATGTGAATTCGCCACCAGAAGGGCAACATGACAAGTGCACCTCTCAAAATACCTGACGGAACATGCAATCAACACATCATTGGCTGGGAAGTGGGCATAATGAGAGAGAAGCCCAGGAGTAAGATTAACAACTAGGCACGATTCGGGTATAGAACCCATTAACCGCCAGTCCTCGCCACCTAGGTACCAGACAAAGGTTTAACCCATAGCCGGCGCCGGCAGCGTCGCAAACCTGGCCATGGCTTCGATAATAATCTCGTCAGTCGGGGCCTCTTCATCCTCTAGCATGCTCTCGATCAAGCGGTAGTAGTTGATATACGCGGCGGGCGTGACCGTGACGACAAATCGTGCCTCCTCCTCGTTGTTGTTCACCGCGACATTCTCGTACGCGTGCGGCGCCCGCAGCGGCACAACCACGTAGTCGCCTGCCGACGCGACGACGGACTTGCCCTTGGCCCCATGGAAGCGCACCGTGCCGGCGGTGACGTAAAAGGTCTCGTCGTGGACCTCGTGGAAGTGCGCCAGCGGGCCAGAAGTGCCGGGCGGGAGCGTGAACCCGGCGCTGCCGATGCGGTTGCCCGTGTTGGCTCCGTCTTCCATGATGCGGCAGGTGATTCGACCCAGCTTGAGGACCTGCCCGGACTTGGCGGGGACGTGGTGGATGGAGCGGTCGGCTGTTGGGGCCGTGGCCATTGGTTTGTGGCGGTGGTGGTTGAACACTGGCATGACAACCTCTTGTTGTTCATGTATGGGCAGGTAATAAAGACCCTCAACATAGACCTGGTTTATTTTTGCAAAGATGAGAGGGAACTGAACCCATGAGACCACGCACAAGGCAACGTTCCCTCCCCACTCCAAGGGTTGCGGGGTGGAGCGGGCTGTTTCGTCACATCTCGTCGTCGAGCGCCATCTAGCGCCGAGTCTAATAAACTCGAGACCAACAGCAAAAAGAAATGCGGCCATAGAGATGATACACCCATTTTGCCAGGTGGTATTCAATGAAAGAAGAGTTTCGAATTCTGAGAGCGTCTCGAGCTGAGTTCAAACTTGAACCCGATGGTTCACGGGCCTGGATGATGAATTCATAAACAGGGTCCCTTGCTCAAAAACGTGAACATTAAACAATCAACAAAAAAAGATCAGGTTTCAATCAAATCTGCTTTTAAGGCTTCGATATTGCAATAAAGTCTGCGCTAATTAATTGCAGCGGTGGTTGCCATCATCTCTGTATCCCCTTCCAAGATCGGAACAAGTCCCCCTTTTAGCTGGTAGCAAAGTTGAGCGGTCCAGCCCACACCCGCATGGCCTTGCCCCAGCGCAGCAGCACGAGCACAAATACAAACGCCGCGGCGCACACGGCGGCCTGGATGCCGAAGCTGAGCTTTGTGCCCTGCGCCTGCGCCCAAGTAACCTGCAGATACGAGATGATGAAGCCGCCCAGGGTGCGCGACATGTTGAGCCAGGCCGACACCTCGCCCGACGCCTCGGGGTAGCTGTCGAGGCAGTAGCTGCTGAGCGAGACGGTGGTGATCATCATGCCAAAGACGTAGAGGCCCCAGCAGACGCTCGTCGCCATAAAGTGCCACTGGTTCTCGAAGCACTGGCCGATGAGCACGAGCCCGACAATGACCAGCGGCATCGAGAAGAACGTGGCCCGCAGCCGCACCTCGGGCTCGAAGTGGCCCTTGTGGGTGCGGATGTACTGCTTCGCCAGCGCGTCGTACAGCCAGTGGCCGACACCCTCGCCCAGCGCCACCGCCACCACGGGCGTAAAGTAAAAGTACCCGACCTGTTTGGGGCCAAAGCCGTACAGCGGCGTGACAAAGATGGCGAGGGTGGTGTTGATGCCGACGGCCCAGGCAAAGGTCTAATTATTGCATTCAAGTATTAGTTGGATAAGTTCTATAATTACCCAAAAGAGGACATGATTGCTGGCACCACTCACAAAGACGTAAAACAGACACGATATCGCAATGGTGGGCTTCATCACCACCCGAACAGTGCGCATCAGCGCCTGGGGAAAGGTATTCCGGAGGTGGCGAGTTTTCCACTGCGCGGCACCCGTGAGCCGGGCGATACGGCTGCCTCGTGGTGGAGGGGGGATGCTCCTATCGTAGTATGTCTCTTGCAGAAAGGCGATCACCAGGACCAGGCCCAGCGCGCTCAAGGCGAAAAACACCCAGAACGGCACTGGCCAAGGCTGCGTCTCGGTCATGAATGCTGCGAGCAGGGGACCTACATATGGGCTCATGACGACAAAAGATCTGTTTACAATCGCTTAGTTAGCACGGCGGGATATCCAACTCTGATTGACGGAGGGAGGAAAGACGTACGCCCAGATGTTAATCTTGCGGGCCCGCTCATGGAAGAAGAACATGTCCTGGATAAACATGAGTCCGCCCGCTTGCGTCACCGTGGAGAAGAAGCCGTTTAGAATCCGTGCCCCCATGAACGAGTCGAACGTGGTCGCGCCGGCGCACCATCCTGCCGTGGCTGTGGCGGCGATGAGGAACCAGAATACGACGGGGAGGCGGCCAAAGTAGGCGCTGAGGATGACCACTTTGTTATAATCAAAATCTGTCAGTCTTTTTTTCATTGTTATATGATAACAGGGGGGCTACTCACCGAGGACGCCGCCTGCGCCCAGCATAAAAACATTGCCAGCCTGCGATCGGTTGACCTCGTCTGGAGTCATATTCCATTGTCTATCCCAAATCAGCGGGCACAAATATCAGTCCAAAAGAACCTCCAGAATGTTGACAATGGTGGGACGACTTACACGGCCTGGGGCAGTAGGGTCACGGCGCCAGTCGCGCTACCATAGTCTGGAAGGAAAGAGGTAATGGAGATAATAAAAAGAATCAGGTGCTTCCTGGCCCAGCTCCAGTTGAGAGGGTCATTAGGGTCGTCGCTGGGCTGGGGAATCAGGCGCGTGTGGCCGTCCCTGGCGAGCTTGATGCCCGCCGCCGCGTCGTCGACGTCGATGATATAGCCTTCGGTCTCGTGGAACTCGTGCAATCTCTCCGTCTTGGACTGGAAGTCGTCGATTTGGGTGTGCTGCTGCTGCTGATGCTGCCGCTTCTTCTCATTGGCGCTCGCGCCCTCAATCTCGGGGTCTGACCCCTCCACGTGGTCTGGTTTGGTGTCCATGGCTGATGTTGTTGTCTTGATGGATCAATGGAGCGGCGAAGTAGTTGACCGAAAACCCGTGGGCCAACACGCGAGCAATAAACAAAAAAAAAAAAAGGGAGGGGGGGGATTGTGCGACCAAACCAAAGCAACGTGGCCAAGCGGTGAACAGAGGGGAAGCGCCCCCCTTCTTTAATAATAATGGGAAATAAACATTGGATGAAAAGGCGCGAAGCTCTCTCCCAGGCTATGACTCCCGAAGGAGTGTTACACAAGCTACCCCAGGGATAATAGTGGGTAGGATTTGGTTAAAACGGCGGAATCCTCACACCAACAACCAGACAGACAGACCCTGGCTGGCTGGCTGGCAGGCATCCCGGTGTAACAGCAGAGGTGGTAAAAAAGTGCACACCGGTCCACCGGGAGAGATGTAGCATTGCAGCCGATATTGATTGGGCGCGTCCCCCGTCCGGTATGTGTCGGTTCCTGGGTAGCCATCTCGTTGGCTCGAATCAGTGGAGTGGACAACTGCCGAGGTGTATGTTGGTCATCAACAATCAATTTAATACGACCCCAACGGCAGGCATTTCCAGATCCATCCGCAGCAGGGATTATTATATTTCGCCAGTCACAAGCAAGTACAATGATAGGAAATATTTGCTTGAGGTCAGCTCATACATGGAATCGTCCGCATACGTCTATGCAGTCACCTGCGAGGTGTTTTATCATGTACCATCAGGACTAACCAAAGTTTTCAACCGCCCATTCACACAAGACTCGAGAGATATGCGTAACACGATTGCTTGGAGAGAGAAAGATACAAGCGGCAGCGACATCAGTTTGTTGCTCGGTATTGCTATCTGACTTCACAGTAGAAGCGTCTTTTCCGCGTCAAATCCCCGGGCCTGCTCAAAGTAATACCCCCTTTGGTTTGTCACCAGTCGCAGCGGCCCAGCACCATCACCTTCGTCACCACGACTCCCCCGGTCAACCAGAAAATCACAGTTGTAGTGTGTGTGCCCAAAAGCCCAAACCTTGACCTTGACGCTCCTGAAACACGGCTCCAGAGACAAGTCGGTCGCAAAAGCGCTGGTGATGGGGCTCGCCGCATGTCTCGGGTTCATCGCACGCGCATTCTTGGACGGGCTCCAGTGCGACAAGATGACGACAGTCTCGACGTCGGGCTGCTTTTCGAGCTCGGCCACCTGCGCGTTGAGCCAGGCCAGGTCCCGCTTGTGTGCCGCATTGTGCGCCTCGACATCCCACTCGGCCCTCGTCTGGTAAAAGTCGTTGAGCCCTATACTCACCGCCATGTGGCGGTCCTCGGGAACAGCCGAGAACAGGCTACAGCCCAGGATGACGGTGTTGGTGTTGTTGCTGTTGCCCTGGGGTCGAAAGATGGCACGATTGAGCAGGATAAAAGTGCCAAGTGACACGTCGTTTCCGACGTCCTGCTCGAATGAGGAGAGGATAGCGAGGGTATCGGGCCAGCTGGAGTGGTAGGCTTCGTGATTCCCAGGGACAAAGAGCACGGCGCTAAACTGGCGAAGTTGTCGCATCAGGAAGTCGAGGCAGTCGGTCTTGTGTGCTGCGACGTTGCCGATGTCCCCGAGCAGGGCCAGGTACGGTGCCTTTGGCACAATATCGAAGAGATCGTAAGACTTGGGGGTCTCAAGGTGCAGGTCAGACAAGATCTGGACAGCCATGGTGAGTGAGTTTTGTGACGGGTGGTGGAGTGGCGTCACGTATGTGCTGCGGCATTGCCAACCTTTTGTTGATGTCGCTGGAAGCGCCGGGCCCGCGATGATATTATTTGCCTACCTACATACCTACTGCTACGGATTTGCTGCCCGTTTCTGCCGCTGGTCACCGCCGAACAAGGCAGCAGTCGTCTGTTTGTCTAGCAGCCAAGCTCGAGCAGTCCCAGCGCTGCCTTCAGCTCGTTTGTCCATTAGCGCACTGTATCCTACATTCGCGCAGCTCGATATAGAATGTCCTAAACGGCTCGGGGAGTAGTTGGACATCCAGCAGCCCGTCCGAGTTAACATACTCTTCCATGTAGCAGAGCATGGCCACTGCAGCAGCGCCGATCCGCTTCCCCGAATCCCGCGCATACAGGCGCATGTATGCCCCCAGCAGGATGTGGGATTTGGCACGATGACTAAATCTTTGCTCGACTTGTAGAGCCCCGATCCCCGGCCCGGCCTCCAGGGCAGCAGGACCGCTTCATCCGACCCAAGCACGAAATGCGACGGAAGCTCGAGTTCGGTCGGGGTCAGCAGCGAGTTATTCAGCGGCGGAAGAAACCAGAGAGTGCCAGACTGCGGGATAGAGGCGAGGCCCACCGTGATTTCGGGGTCGTCGAGATGGGCATGGCATGCGGGTGGTGGCGTCGGCCGGGTTGGGAGCTGGAACGGCAGGTGTCCGGGTGAGGACGAGATGTGAGGCCCTCGACCCGGCTAAGAACTTCAGCCCCCACCGTCCAGACAGTCATCCCGAACGACAAAGTCAATACACTTCAGAAAGTTAGCATTGCCCGAACTTTCTTTCTTGCCTTTAGGGAAGCAGGTGCTTACGGCAATAATGGATGGCATGCCATGGACATTGAGAAGGCAATGGCCCCAAAGCACACAGGGAACCCGAGCCACGCGAAGGGAATGCGCAGCAACCGACAACACGAGGACCTCGCAATAGTCTGGCATGTTGGCTGTTGGCCGAATTGTTGCGGTAGATGGTTGTTTGAGGCAGGTGGGAGATGGCAGGTGGCAGGTGGCAGGTGGCAGGTGAGAAAGATATCGAAAGCGGAGGTTTACAAAAAGAAATCCCATTAATTAAGGTAACTACCTAGGCAGGCGCGTCCATCCCCAACCCCACACCACCTAGACCCCGCAACGCGTTGAAGCTTCACTCAAGACACAACCTAATTGGTATATAAATATTGTATATAGAGGAATTGCATTATTAAATGTTAGTGTATGTCCTGCGACAGGTACATATGTCGTTTAACCCACACCCTACGCAGCTTCCACTCCTGAAAAATGCGCCGAGATTTTGGTACCGACTCGCCAGGTGCGATATGCCCGTCGCCATGAAGAAGGCGTTGTCGTCCGCCGGGAGGCCAAACTCGGCTCGGCCATCTCCAAGTGCAGCGCCATGAGCCTCCCCCCACCTGCACCTGATACGGGATGAAAGTTTCCATACTGTGCGTCTGACTGGTGCACGCCAAACGCGTGGAGCCCGCGGTAGCACTCCTGCAACAGCTGCGAGAGCTCCTCCAGCTCCAGAGCTCCAGGGTCGTGCCCCCAGGCTCGGCAAGCGATACGCCGCCGACATCTTGTAAAAGCAGCGCCCTCCGCCCGTCGTAGCGGGCCTGGCCGTAGCAAATTGGGACCACGGCGCCTTGGATATCCTTGAGACGTTGGTACGCCCGCACTTCTGTGTCGAAGAGCTCTTTTGCAATCTCGTCCTCCCTGTTTATTTTCTGCAGTTTTAGGATGGTATCAGTAGGTAGGAACCATTCGGGGGAAATGGTTTTGATCCACGAGCTGGCAAATTGCGGAAGGAGGCCGGCGATTCGGTGGATGAGGCGAGCTGTGTGAGATGGATAGATGTGATTTCAGAACATCGGGGTGATTGTGTTCGCCCAGTGTGCCGGTGGGCGATGGAATTTTGACGGCAAGCCCCAGCTCAATCACCCAGGAGGCTATGTCGATGTGGGAGATGAGAATAACGGAGCCCTGAAATGGCTGAACGAGGAAAATTCAGAAGTGATTTGGGAGACTGGTGCGTTTTGGTAGCTCGCATTCGCTGGCAGACAAAATCCGGTTTTGCCGATTGCATTATTATTTCTGTGAATATGTAATTATCACCTCGAGTCCTCCCTCCCTTGCCGCAGAATGTTTCTCATTTGCGAGTAGAGATACACACATACAACCTTTTAGGGCAGAATTGACGTTGACCTTGACGACTCCATGCTTCATTCTACCGACTCAAAACATGCGGCAACAGCGATTTATTCATGGAGGTAAAACCTCATTTCTCAGCTGCTTTTGTCGCCGAGTCCATGCCTCCCACCTCACGGCAATCTCGACGTCCCTGTCGTGCTGCTCGGCCGGGAGGTATGCCCATTTGTTGTGCTCCGAGATCCAGCTGCGGTTGGGCAGAAACGCCTCCAGCATATAGTAATTATCACGGTGGTACGGGAAGTCCAGAGTCGGCGGCCCGTTGCTCTCCAAGAAGACGTCTGTTTCGGCACCCATGTCGGCGCCCGTCACGCGGAAGCGGCGGCGCCGGTTCCCCTTGTTCAGGCCGTGGCGGCGGATGGAGCGGGCCGTCGAGTCGAGATGCGTCTCGAGGATGCGGGCGTGCCACAGCGGGCTGGTCAGCGACTTGACCACGATGGACGCGTTCCTGGCCACCAGGTCCTGGTTCCAGGCCGGAAAGGTGCCGCGGGGGATGGTGGGGATGGGCTCGCCCTTGTCGAGGTTCTCCTGCCAAAAGGCAAAGTCGACAGCCAGACACAGACAGTTCCAACGCAGCATACAGGTCAGACAAGTACAGATGAGGGAGGGGTCGGCGGGCTGGATGTGCTGGAAGGGCTTTTTGTGGACTGTCATGAGCTCCTGGCGGTCGGGGTTCTGCAAGGCCGAGTGGACAGCAGGGTCGACCTTGTCCATCAGCACGGGGCGGTAGAAGCAGCGCGCGAGGGCGGGATAGCGCAGGGCAGTGATGTTTTTGGCGATGATGGCTTCTTCGGACAAGACAAAGCATCGCAGCGGCTTGCTGACGCGGGACATGGCGAAGACATCTCGCGGTCGCAGCTGGCACAGAATGGCGAGCAGGAGTTCGTAGGGAAGCTGGAGCAGCCCCCCGATGAAAGAGGCCTTCAACGTCATCTTCTTGCTGGTCTTTTTGGCACTCTTCTTGCGCTGGCGCTCGGTGCGCTTGGAGTGGAGGGACAAGGCCTCTGTGAGGTCGACGAGGGGTTCAATGTCGTCATGGCTGCCAAATTCGCCCCCGCTGTGCCTGGGATCGCGTCCCAAACCAGGCTTGCGGCGGATCGATGATTGTACCAAAAACTCTTCTTGTTCCATCGGCTTGGGGGTTTTGATGGAAAAATAGGAAACACGAATACTGAAGACCGCTGGAGATGAAGGTTGCGGGTTGTGAGCTTTTGGGGGGAGTTTCTTGGTTGATGATGGATGCGCTGCGGCGAGCCAATTATGCCGAGAGAACTGTGGTGTCACGGCCCAAGCTCGTGTCTGTACGGGATCAAGGGTTAGGGTCGGGTGTGAGGGTGCTCACGGGTGCTCACACAGAGAGCCACAGAAGATACAGTAAAAAGGCCAAAAGCGGTTGACAAAATACAAGGCACTCATTACTTAGAGCTACTTATTCTCAAGGCAAATTCTCCATATAAATGAAAGTATCTACTTTGTACTACTATCCAGTCATTTGACCATCCCCTGCTAACACATCTTCCATCCTCCTTACCATAGAATCCATACCCGTTAATCGTCCCCTAACTAATTCGTGTCCATCCCTCCAAAACTAATTGCCCAACATCTGATCCAAAGTGAATATTCGTACGAATATACAGTTTTACAGCCCTTCAACAATTCTCAATTTAGTGTTTAGTCCGATCGAACGTGGTGAAATTGTTAGTGCATCTGTTAGTGGTGTGGCTTGCCAAGGCTTTTTGCAGTGCCTTTTATTTTGTCAACCGCTTTTGCAAGGGTCGTATAGCTGTAACCAATGCAATTGCTAAGAGATACTTTGATAACTGCTGAAGTATCCTAGAGGCCCTTCGGCCTACTTGCTTATATAGAACTGTCGTGCTCTGTGAGCTCTGTTCTCTTTCCAACAGAACGAGCAGAGCCACAAGCTGGTGCTTTGCTGGCTCTGTGCTTCCCAACACAGAGCACCCGGAGCTCTTGTCCCAACGCCCCCTGATTGGCCCAGAGATTAGTGCTGCCAATCCGTCACACCTAACCATCATCGACCTCGCTGCGTGTTGTGTGCCACTCTTGTCACCCGAGCTACCAACCCTTCTTACAGCCACTATACAATCGCTAGTAATTTAATTAATAACTGCTAAAGTGCTATAAAAGCCCTTCAGCCTTTCTGCTTCTATAGAAACATATATCTAGCACCCAAGCCCGGGACCGCCCGGTCTCCTTATCGTCCCCTGATAAAGTAAAATTAGTGTTAATTAGTCTAGCGTAGCCCCACTTCAAATAACTCCAAACTGCCATTACGCGAATTGTGACAAATAAGTGCTTCTAAAAGCCAGCTTATAAAGAAGGCTTCTTTAGCTGCTTGGGCTAAGGCCAGTAATTCGGCTTCTATAGTAAAAGTAGACTAGTAACTGTATCTTGTTTATTAGCCCTCTAGTCAATTAAGCCACCGAATACGTGTATAACGTAAGCTTGGAAGCTTTTTTAGTTAACTGTTTTGTTAAAAAGAGGCATCAATAACTATTATAAAGTCGGGGTGTAGTCAAGATACTATGTTGCGGAAATCTTCAAAAAATGTCTACAACAACAGCACCTGTATGTGGAAGGATTGTCACCGGATGAGGTCAAGATCCTGTGCTAGTTTTTTTTGGAACAGTGACGGGTGGCCATGCGCGGTTGCGTGCAATGATGGGTCTCAATCCGGAGTGGGAGAGGAAAGAGTACATCATCCGTCGCTAGGAAGCGTACTCTCAACACAAACGCGACCGTAGTCAGAGCCAATGCGCGAGTTAAAAGCAGTTTATTGTCAGGTGAAGAATCTGGACGTCTATGTGCACAACGATCTCCCAGAAATGTCCTTCCAACCCGTGGTGCTCTACACATTTTCAAAGACATCCTCAAACCGAAAAGATCCTTCCATCATAGAGTTATCACGGAGACCAATCGCCTGTTCCAGTGTGGGAGCTCTTAGGCCTGGGCGGTGATGGTGCCGTGCTCGCTGTGGACGACGGTGTAGTTGCTCTTCTTGGTGAAGTCGAGCGTCGCATACTTGGTGGTAATCTTGGTAATGTCGATGATGTCTCCCTTGGTGAACTTGCCCGAGGTGACAAAGTACGTGTTGATGGGTTGAATCTGGTACGTGCTTGCAGCTTCTGGGGTAAAGGTGGCGGCTGGACCAGCCACCGCGCCGCCACTGCTGGAAGGGCCGAGGCCAATCATCCAACCCACTAAAAACCACATTAGAAATGATGCAAGGGATGAAGAGAGTTAAAAGAAGAAGAAAAAAAACCCACTCTCTTTGGCCTTGGTGTTGCTGAAGTCGCCGGTCCGGATCTCAAAGGCGGAGGCGTCGCTCGTGTTCTCGAGCGCTTGAGCGGCAAACTGGGGCGTGTCATCGACGACAACGACGGACAGGGTGGATCCATTGGCGGTGGTGCCGTCATCGTTGAGCCTGCCAAGATTAATCTTCCGGCTGCCTTGGACCGTGACGCTGAAACTCTTGTCCTGGTTCACTTGCTTCTGGCCAACGACAGCGTAATAGTCGTTGACGATGGTGAAGGAAACCTCCTGTTCGGGGGCAGCCGTCTTGGTGGCAAAGACGTTGGACCAGATCTTCTCCTGGACTCTGCCCGTCACCTGGGGTTCCTTGTTGAACAGGGCATAAGTCTGCTGATTGGTAGACTTGTTGATGATGGTGATGGTGTACCTGTCAGCCATTTTGACGGTTTCTTGGGAGGATGGTAAGAAAGAAGGCTTTGAAAGTGGGAGTGCGTTGATGTTGGTGTTGGGTGATGTCTGTTTCGACTCTGGGGAGCAACTTGAAGTCTTTATATCATCTTTAGTGGCAGCTTTGCTTTGCCTTCAGCTCGCTTCTTCCATCGATGAACTTGATCGAGAAACACTCACCGCTCGTCTCTTGGACCATGGCTCGTTGGCTGACGAGAACTGGGCGCCCAGCCAGCCAGCCTCGTGAAGGCCCCAATGCCGGTCCAATGCGTTGAATGCATCTTCAGCTCGCCTCACGACGGAAGCAACATCGAATCGGATGCTGCCATCTCGTCGGCGACCGAGAAACCAGGGGAGCCAAGCAGGTCAAAGATGAAAAATAATACCCGATCAAGACGTGAAGGCTTCGAAATGGGCTCAGAGATGCATCGTTCTCCGCGTTAGAATGTCAATAGCTGTCTTGGCCCCTGTCCTGGCAAGAGTCTAGACCAGACCAGCTGTCGGACATTTCCGCAAGGATCGTTGCCAATCCAAACGAAGCTTTCTTGCTGGCCTGGCCAAAATGGCACGGCAGCGGGAGAAAACTGTGACCAAAGGGAATTAGTTGGGCACCTCCCTCTTTCGGAATGAGTCGGGGGGGCAGGCGGCTGATCCGCAAACTGGGACGACGCCCAGTCTCATTTCAAGTGAAGAAGGCCCTGAAAAGCGCCACCAGCTATACCGTCATGTACATTGTACATGGGCGACGACAGCCACGTTTCTGGGGGCTGGCTGAATTCCCTTGCTGCATCCCCGCCAGGGGCATTGTTTGTATTTTTCTCGCCGTCTTCACGTTCTAGACGTTGACCCTTTCTCTTCCTTTCCTCCGACCACCCCAACCGACGTCCTCGCGCTCTCGTAATTAATGACCCATTGCAACCGCGTCGTCACACCGCTATGTCGCCATACATCATCTCTATCAACAACCACTCTGATGCCAAGCGGTCGTATACCGTATTTGCACAGCCCCCCACAATCAAGCACAATGAGGGCTCGACCGTGAAAGTCGTCACCCGCATCATCAGCAGCGTGCGCGGCGTCGCGTCCCCGCAGGGCCAGGCCAACTTCATGCTGTCCAAGAAGTTGTATGCAAGGTGCGGCGTCTACGACGTCGAAGTCGACCCATCACCCGACGACCAAAACAGGAAGCGCATCGACAACGGGGTCGAGGTCGTCGACCAGCGCCTTGTCAAGCTCGGCTACACGGATGAGCAGGGCAATCATGTTCCAGGAACCACGCTCGAGATTGAGTGCTCCGGTGGCACTCCAGCCTTTACCAAGAACGGGCCCCCGGCGTCTGCCAGCGTCGGATGCTTCTGCGTCCGGACTCGGGGGGACTTTTCCTCCAAGGAGGCTAAGCTGAGTAGGTCATTGTTTTCCGTCCCGACCTGTTCCCTCTTCTGTTCAGTAACCACTGCAGGAGGCTAGACTAGACCCCCTGGATCACGTTGCTTCTATGGCGACATACCGCTACTTCCCCCCCCCCACGAGCTCGACGCTGACCGCAGAGTGGCTAGCAGACCAGTTCGTCGTCGGCTTCTGCTCATCCACGCACCAGAACATTGGCCCCTACGCCACCTTTGTCCCTGAACCGAACGAGGAGTACGAGATTGCGCCATCCAAGGGATTCTATGTCGTGGTGGGCGACTTTAACCCTTACGACCTGGCGGATCCGAGACTCAAGGAGAGAATGTCCACCTATCACGTCGACTTTGGCGCCATGGAGACGGACCAAGTCACGCTGGTGCACAACGACAAGGGGAAGCTCGTCAGGCAGGCCATGATGGATGGCGAGATGAAGCCAGCGTCGGCGTCAGCGTCCGCGCCCGCGCCCGCGCCGGCACCGTCACCAGGGCCGACCGCCACGACGAGTGCCTCTTCCGTCACGCTGAGCGACGCGGATTCATGTAACTAACGTGGGCGCTTGAGATAACCCGTGGAAATGACATGCTTTGGACAACAAGCTTTGGCTCAATCTTTTTTCTTCGATATTCCCAGCTGCCTAGATAGGAACACCAAAATATCTCAGCCCACCCTCCCCCAGCTTCCCTGCTTGCTTCTGAACTGCTGAGTGAGGTCATCCCCGCCGTAGGCCTCCCAGCGTACCATGTTGACGACCTTCTGAAGCGTCCAAGGATCCTCGTGCTTGTCAATGCGCCACATTTCCCCATCCATCTCGTTCCAGAGATAGTACTGATCCGTGTTGTAGACGGTGAGGAGGTATGTATTTCCTCTGTCGTTGTCAACCTTGACCATGACGGGAATGAGATTGTCAATGTTGAAGTCCTCAGCGACGCTAGGGACGTCTGAACGCGTGTTAGTCTAGGTGTTCGTCAATGTCAATGGAAGGCGAGGGTACAAACTTGGATTGCGAGAGAAGTAGACTCCCAATTGCATGAGCACCGGGTCGTTGGACCAAGCCGAGTCGAAGGGTAGCATGCCCTCGTCGAGCTTGACGTAGGCGGGCGCCTTGTCGTTGAAGTGCGGCTTGGTCTTCTTGGTGACCCCGGGTTCAAGAGGCCAGGGCTGGGGCTTGCCCGAGGCGCTCGAGGTGCTGGGGTCTGGAGCGTCTGTCCCAGCCATTTCTGCGGGCCAGAAGAATTGAACTGCACACGCTATGATGGGGGGAAGGAAAAACAAAGTGGTCTTTCAATTGTGATGGAGTATTTAATCGGGCACCGATTTTGGGGTCTGGGAAAGTTTGCTGATAAATTCGGTGTGAGAAAGGTTGAGGGGAGGTCGGGTGGAGGGGTTTCGACTGGAGTGACGGGGAGTGATGTCACTGAGGCCCAGTGGCGTCACCAACACCAGCTGAAGCTCCTGCAGCGCCTACGGCGGGTCGGGGGCTCGGTGAGAGGTGCTGTCATTTCTTTTATTCAAGTGCTTTCTTTGTACAGTACCTCAATGGCTAAACACATGGAGCATATTACACCCGCTACGTAGCGAGCTGACGCCTGCGGTGCAACGGTTCATTCTGTTTCTCTTGCACCTCAGTGGGTTATGTATACTGGTGCTGCAGTTGGCTGAGGCCTGTAATTTAGCGACCAGGGCCTGTGACATCCAAAATACTCGACGCCCTCACCTCAATGGAATGTTGACGCATTATTCCCACGGGGGGTATGACATGTATAAATTGGGATCTGATTTCGATCTAATTAGATTGGTTATTCAAGGTCGAGATATAGATTTAGAAACCCCTAAAAGCATTCTCAGCTGTTTCTGTCATGCAAATGCCACTTGCTACCTTACTTGAGCCGAACTAATTAACATTTTAAATTCCCGCAGATGCAAGACCTTGATAATATGGCATTTCCAAACTGGGCTAGGAGCTTCAAGTTATATACTTGGGCGCTCACAAATCCTAACCTTGCTAGCAGCGGTGAGCAGAAGGTCTCGGCCGAGACACAGGTCTAGAACCACAGGCCTGCCTACAGGCTGCAGATGCGTGGCGGCGCCCACATTTCCTTGCAGCGACTAACGAAGGTTCATGGCTGGCTGAGGATAGACACTGGACAGTCGGTTTCTGGTCTCCGATCCGTTGTCCGGCGTAAGTCGGGTAGGTACGTACCTTGGCAAGCACAGTCAACCTCGATGATTTATGGGGGGGCTATTCATGGAAGGACAGAATGCATGCTGTTTGCCTGTGATTCTTCAACTTACTCCCAAGGCCTGAGTTCACACGATGGCAAACCAGTGGAACAACTTCTCCGTCTTTGCGGACCCGTGCCGTCTGACCAGAAATGTATTCGGACCCGGAGCCGACATACGTGTGGATATTATCCGGTTCAGGACGTGGATGGCGAATCTGAAGTAAGTCTGCTCAGTCGCTACTGCCCATGTCCCTCTACCGGATCTTGAATGTAATTTGACTTGTCAAGTGGCTTGTCCAGTGGCATTTGCAGAACCAGGGCAGGCATTTTCAAGACGGAAAAAGGCGTTGGGGAAAAGCATCAACGACCTTTCGGGGGGTTCCAGAGGGTTTTCTGTATCCCTTCATGCCCCTGTCTCTGTTTTGCGAATGTCACTCGACAAACTGCAACAACATTCGAAAACCCAGTGAAGGTTTTCTTGAAGAAATATTGTGGCTAACCGGTTTCAAAAGGGTTGGAATCGCCAGCTACCCCGGAGACGGCAACCCGTGTTGCGGAATCCCTGGTAACCGCGTTGACCCGGTCCGGAGACTTCTCGATACATTCTTCCCCGTAGGCACGTAAGTTGATCAGGCTCCTGTTTCACACACATCCCTCCACAAGGAACTATACGTTGGAGCGGTTAGGCGGCGTTTGCAGAACAGAAATGGCATTTACCCCGGTGAGGTAAACATGCTAACATGGCCCTTAAACTAGGCTTGTCGATATCTCTTGCATGGTCGGCACCAACCCCAACAGAATGGACCCGACACCCGAGACAGTGCCATGGGGCTGCGGAAGCATACCCATTATCGACGGCCCAGCGGCTCTCGGCTACATCTTCAGCGTTGCCATAGCTCCCGACGGCGCCACGTTCGTCAACTATGTTGTGCCCCTGCAGGCCGTTTACAGCCGGTGGCTGTACCTGTGCTACATCAGCCAAACACATGCAGACGGGAACGAAACAAACCACATTAGCAATGTGCCTTATATGAGCTGTTCAATGTACTTTGTCGGAGCCGATAACAACAACAACAACAACCAGCTCCATTTCTTGCTTGGAAGCACTTACACCCTCTCTTACGGAAGTGATGGGCAGCATGAGCCCAACAGGAACGCCAAGCTGCGGCTGATGAATAGTTGGAGAAGGCAGCAGATGATTGATCCGGCCCTGAGGTCATATGCCCCTCACCACGTCCTCCCGCCGCCTCTCCACCCTCTCCCGCCGGTACTGGAGGATGATGTTGCCGAGGCGATTTGGAAGTTTCTACTGAGCATCAGGCTCATCAAAAGGAGAAAAGACCCCTCCGCCGGCGCAACGGTCCTTCCAACTGCCAGCCCTTGGGACACAGTGCCTAGAGCGGTAGCTAATGCCCGGTTCCAGGCCATCTTTCTGGCCGCCAAGGTGGCCTGGGAAGCGAGTGGCCGGGCGGAACCCATTGTGCCGCTACATCGAGAAAGCCATTGGGACGGGGGCCCGTACAGGGGTGCCTTGCGCGCCGCTCTCATCGGCATCGTACGCATGCGCTGGGACGCCGCCGGGTACAACCGGAACGGCAACGCCATCCAAGACGCGTTCCGCAACATTTTCAACATCATGTTCAACCCCAAGATTTTTTACGCCCAGGTCGCCCCTTCAACAACCCAACCCGACCTAACCAGGGGCGAGATCACGGGCCTCATCCCCGGGATGGCCCCGCTCATGACCTTGCTGGTCAATGACCTCTGGACTGCTCACGGTCCTAGCGTTCTCAACATGCTTGACCGGCTGCACTTCTGGGTTAATGCCAACGAAATCAATCTCATCATTGCGTCGCCGGATAGCCCGAGATATGGTCGGTGTGCAGAGACTTATCCCGTGACTTGTTTGATGTAAGATTTCTTTTTTCTCTTTTCTCTTTTCTCTTTTATTATTATTATTATTATTTTAGGTTAATTCTAAAGCCACCTTGCCAGGCCCAAATTCATCCCCAACCGCGTCCTCCCCAACCCACCCATGGTCGGCACTAAGCTGCGCGGCGTGGCCATGGCAATCCGCACCTTCAACAACCTAGCACCCGACCCCGTGCCAGGCCAGGTGCCGGCGCAGGCGACCTCAGCTAACCTAGCCAACGACTTTAGCCAGGTCACGCTCACCGCGATCCACAACTCGACAGCCGGAAGGCAGTTCTACCGCAAGCCGTGCAAGAACTGCCAGACACTGCTGCCGGCTTTGGATGTGCCCACCGGCGACCACAACTATGATCAGGATGTTATTGGGTGGATCGAGCAGTGGCCTTGATGGGTGTAGAATGTGTGTCTTTGGGTGGGGATAGCAAGTTTCCATGTACTTCCACCAGGATTCAAAAACCAAACCTGAGACTGACCGCTTGCAACGTCGTGAGATGCAGTTTGCTCCAGCCGGTGGTCCTTTTTTATGAGCAGCCAATTCATCAGTCATTTGCTTGGCTTCAATCTTTTTCTTTTTCTCGTTGGCTGAAAAATGCCGAATCAAGGACTAATTACAGCCGGCCTGGAAATCGCCGAGCTCAGCAGAAGAATCGGGATCGGGGGCCGGTTTGGGCCTTAATATGCATTGAGTGCACCGAGGGACCACCAATTGAGTTCCTAGTTACGTTTCCGCAGACGTGTGCAGACTCATGAGTCATCCTCAACTCGACTGATTAAATCTGCTCCCATTTCGACAGAAACTGCGAGAACGACCGGTCTCGTTCCCCAAGCAACCGAGATAAGACCCTGGCCGAAATAATGCCCGTGACAATCCAAGTCGCTTCCCACCCTGCCGAGAGCATTGATTTCTGAAACTATTCAGATGAGCGCATTTCGTGCGGTGGTCGAGCATTCAAGTTGCACCGCCATCGTCTGCTCGCTGTCTGTCTTCGTCAACGACGCCATGTCGGTTTGCGAGCCGTTTGGGGTTAGTCCAACCTTAATTAATTAGGCTGACTACGACGGTTCCCGCTGGAGTAGGCGTGACTGACTACATTATTCTAGTTAATTAATGCTACTATTGAAATCTGCTAAACCTTCCTCTTGTCTATTATGCGGACCTATTTAATAAGGTTGTTTAGTTCATGTATATTGGAAATTACGTTACAAACTGATCCTATCATAGCTTGGAAATTTCACAACCGGTGGTACGTTGCGTCCAGGTCCCTAGTGGGTAAATGGGGGGGGATATTTAGGTTTGTGTGAATAATTAGATTGCACTGTTGCACAACTCGAGACAAAAAAAAAAAAAGGTCATCCACTAGAATTACTCCGCAGTTCCGCATTACTGGGGTTTTGGTGTCTTGTTTCATCATATTGACTTAATTATAACCAGTACTGGCGACCCATATATGAAGCTGTCGTCAGCCCCATGGGAGCTACCCCAAATTTATATGACACTCGGTAGGGTAGGAGAAATAGACTCGAGCTGGATGCCTTCCCATTCGCTCCCCCGCAATGAGAGAGAGCAGCCGAGGACATGGCGGCTCTGGTCCACGGCAACCCAAACCCACTCCGCAAAGTTCGTCCCTGTTATTACAGCCGGCTATAACCTGGTATAAATGGGCGAGATGTTCCTGCACTAAGTCCAGGTGAAAACAAGGTCCCTCCCTGGTTTTCAGACTGAAGGTAGTCCCATATCCAGTCATGCTGGGTCAAGTTTTGGTCGCCTTGGTCGTTGGCACTGTGGTTGCGCAGGCTGCGCCAGTCGTCGACAACGGACAAAACGAGCCGAGATGCGCCAATCCTCCGATTCGAAGAGCATGGTAACTATAACGATTCTTTGCAGACGCAACATACCTTACCCAGTTCCCCGGCCATACACTTACCTGCTTATCTCTTGTTCCTAGGCATACGCTCAGTGACCACGAAAAGAAGGCATATCTTAACGCCGAGCTGTGCTTGATGGAGAAGCCCGCTGCGCTTGGCCTGCGTGGCGCCAAGACGAGATTTGACGAGTTCCAGTCGGTTCACGTCTTTCAGTCTGAGATTGCACATGGTGTCGTACGTCTTCGTTTGCCAGAGTCACGTCGGTGCTCATGGTGGTCTCCTCTCTGACTTTTTGTCGGCGTACAGGGCCAATTCTTTCCTTTTCACCGCCTCTATGTCTGGGCTCATGAACAAGCCCTCCGAAACGAATGCGGATATACTGGTGCTCAACCGTAAGTTAATTATTCGAACCATTGCTCTTTCACCGCCGGCCCACAGACTCACTCCCAGAACCCCGACAGGTATTGGGAAGAGTCACTCGATGCCGGTGCCTTCACAAAGTCCACCATCTTTGACGCAGATACCGGCTTCGGCGGAGACGGCGTCGGGGGATCCATGTGTATCCAGAGTGGTCCATTTGCCAACTACACGAACCGGCTTGGGCCGGGCTACAAACTGGAAGACCACTGTATCAACCGGCAAATCAGCGACTTCATGAGCCAGAATGCCTCCAAGGAGATCGTCGACGGTTGCCTCGGCAAGGAGACATACCTGCGGTTCTGGGACTGCGTCGAGGCACTCCCGCACGCGGCGGGCCACGGAGGTGTCGGCGCGCAGATGATGAATCCCGTCTCGAGTCCCGGCGATCCCATCTTTTATCTGCACCATGCCTGGCTCGACCGAATCTGGGCCAAGTGGCAGGCCAAGGACCCGGCGGTCCGGTTGGCGGATATCGGCGGCAACAATAGACCCCTAAATCTCACCGCGTTTGGACCATCGCCGGGAACGGCGCTACCTCCGGGCTTCATGCCGCCTTTTGATCCAAAGGATATAATCCGCCCTGCTGATGTACCGTGAGTTAACACCAGCATTACTCGTGAAAAGAACGAGTTTTTTTTTCTCGGGTCATGAAACTGACTATTAAATTACCATATTTCTAGGGCACCCATGGTTATTGGTGACGCCGGCAATGAGACGACCTTGACGCATCTGATCCAGATGTATGGGATTGTTCCAAACAGAACAGTGGCCGAAGTTATGGACATACAGGGGGAAGTGCTGTGCTATGGGTACGATTAAAAGGAGGAAGTAATACATCTGAAAGTGGCCCTGGAATGCAAACTTGACGGAGTCAATGGATGGAATGTCAGTATCAAAGCAAAAAGATTTTGTGTAGTCCATTGCTTTGAGCATCTCCCTAGGTAGGTATTTATGATAAAGGTGAAATATACTCACTTGACAGCCGCCAACCATTGACCTTAACCAATATGAAGAAAATCACTCGACCAGCTCGGCTCTCGAAACACGGTATCAGGCGAGAAAGGCAGAGAAATAAACGACTCGACAATTGAAAAAGCCCTCCCAAAGACATGACACTCCAGGAACGGGCCCATGATCCCAATCCGAGCCAGACGGAGATAATATGGAAACGCCCCGAGCTGCTGCGCAGCGCCGCACATGGCCCAGAGGTAGGCCCGCTGCGCCAGCGGGTTCGAGAGGCCACACCAGCAGCACATTCAGCGGCCCAAAGCTAGCAATCATGATAGCCAAGATCCTCCACATCCACAGCTAGACCACCGATGACGTTGACGGCTGTTCCACGCCAGCGGATAGAGCCCGGCGTACACGAAACTAGTCGCGATGAAGCTGGCGTAGGCCGGGTAGTGCGTCTGGACTTGCGCGGCATCGAAGATGAGGTTGAGCATGAATATGTACGGCCTCTTGCGCTGGCGCGCGGGTGGACCGCCTCGCCGAAGGGATCCTTGCCCTCGCGGGAGGTGCCAAAAAGGGTTTCATACTCATCCGAAACAGCTGATAGCCGAACGCGTCAATCTTCCGGGCAGCAGCCGCCAAGTCTTCTTGTGTACATGTAAGTGGTGGACCTGAAACCATCTTTCCAAGAATTCCTAGTGTCAAACAATTATAATGAACATGACAAGACACAAAACCAAGGAAATAAACCGTTGGACAGCATGTGCGAGCAAAGCTCGCCCCAGCTAGGCTCGAAACTTGTATTGCTCCAATCTTTATAAACTCGCCCTCCTTTTAGCACCTACCTAGGCTTCCTCCAACACCACAACCACTACGGGTGAAAGGAGGAGCTAGGAGTGGACACCTCGGTGGTCGTAACTACATACACGAATTCCCCAAAAGGCCGGAGCGTATTGTTGCAAATTAGAACTTTCCAGGCACGGCGTGTGCCCCCAATATAGCAGCTAGTCTAGGCAGTGCGGTGGAGTTGCAGACACCCTCTAATTATACGCATTATTAGTTGGAATTGCGACATGTTCCCCCTCCACTTGTTATATTCCGTAAAATACTCCGTATTGCGTCACGCTTCCCCTGCTTGCTAGTCTCCGTGAAATACTCCTCAAGTCCTGATTCCAATCACTTGCGGCCCGCAAAGAATTCGAGGGTAGGTAGCTGATTCAAGTGACAATATACATACATAAAGTATAATAATACAGCTGGCAGCACCTTCATGATTCACCTGCTTCCACTTACACATTTCCATCTCAGCCAGCCCGCCAAACCGCCAAACCGCCACCATGCCCGCCACACAATATGTGCTTGCTCTCCTTTCTTTGATCAGGGTTTGCTCGGCCTCCGTGACTTGCCTCAAAGTCGGCGCGACTGCAACGGCCACGTGGACAACCGATGCAGGCGTCACCTGCAAGTGGACCGGCGTTGTCGGCATCAACTTTGGAACTAATTCCATCGGCTCTGAGTTCGTTGCAGACTCCATGCTAGATTCCGGATCACTGTGACACTTACACATAGGAAAAAAACAGATATTCTTGCAATGGGCGATACGGGGCTGGCTGCACAGGAACAGCGATAGGAAACGTCTAGTATGTTTTATCTCCCTCTTTGATATCTCGATACCCATGTGGCTGGGAACCTACTAAACTGTATGACAGTACCCAGGACTGCTTCTCGCACGACATCTGCTCCTACTTCAACAGCGCCACAGGAGGATCAAGATAGATAACTCTATACCCTGTTCGCTTTGGTCAAAACCTGCTTAAATACACAAACACCTCATACTTACCTACCTAGTGACGTGAACTGTGGAAATGCGTACGATGCAGCCGTGGACGACACTGCTCTTGGGGCTTTAGACGGCTGCGGCCAGATCAATCCGTCCAATGCGGTCAAGACGCCAACGACCTGGCCTGCTTGTACATGATTATGTACTTCACAATTCAAAGTTCTTTTTTTAAATTAAAAAAAATATAAAAACAAATATAAAAACAAATATAAAAAACAATCCCTTGCCTCTATAGGCAAGCTTGCCACCCAATGCCATCTCGACAGGCCGCTCTTGGCTTTGACGTAATTCCTAGTATGCGCCAGCTAGACAAGGTTGTCCAGCGCCCAGGGATCGTCTCCTTCATACACCCGCTTCTCATCGTCAAGGATTAACTCTGCCATTATCACCGTCCTTTCAACATTTGTTTGTTGCACCTGAGGCTATAGAAGATAACATATATATGTAGTGTAAGTATGAACATGAAACTTTTCCAACTCCCGTTAATTCCACCTTTTATCGTCAACCACCAACCCAAAAAATGAAACAAGGACTCCAGACATTAACTAAAAATGGACAGCAATCAATCCAAGTCCTAGACTACTATTCCAATGCTCCTAGACTCCAAAATTCCAAATCATGTCCGGGAGGCCAGCCCTTTCCAAAGAAAAAAAAGAAAAAAAGGGAAAAAGAAAAGAAAAGAAAAGAAGAAAAAAATGTCTTGTCGTGTGATTGCGAATTGAATCGTCTAATTAGATTGTTTAGTGCCTTAGAGGCCAGCGCACTCTTTCCTGCTCCACCTGTACCCAAAAGTCATTCTTGATCCATATCTCGCCAGACGTGTTGTTGAGACTTGTCTTGCTGTCATTGCTGGTTTCGCAGCTGATGTTGTTGTTATTGTTTCTGCTCCGGCCACGGCTGCGGCTCCGCTCGACGTCGTAGAGACCTAATATGTCGTCGACACTGTCGCGGTCGCCGCTGTGCCCCCTCTTGTGCACCTTCGCTGGCTTAGCCAGTTTATGTTGTGGTTCCGGGCTGGGCGTCGACTCCACCATGGTGTGGGATGATGCCGAGTCGCGCATGTAGTTTGGAGGTTGAGGACTGAAACTGGGGTTGGGGGTCTGCTGCCTCCGTTCCTCCTGTTCCTGCTCCTGCTGCTGCAGATGTTGGTTTTGTTGTGGACGTTTCGGGGTTGGGTCGAGAGGTTTTTGGTCGCACATGGTGAACTTTGGCAGTTCGGGATCCTCGCCGTGAGTGTGGTATCTGTCTCCATAGCCAATGCTCAAGCCGCGATACTTGAGATAGAGAGGGCGCAGGGTGGGGATGCCGAGGCAAACCATGGCAACGGCGATCTCGGCGCCGGCCCAGACAAAGTATGTGGCAAAGTTTACTGATAATTAATTTGTCAGCTTCTTGCCCAATGTTGATGCTGCGATGGGCGGGGGCATACATGTGTAGTCCATAACGTCTAGCCGTGAGAGCACGACCGTTCTGATGACGCCGCAAGCTCCCGCGCTGAGTGCAAGTCAACACAACTTTGTTCGTACCGGTAATAGACAACGGCTTGCTTACATGATGCCCAAGCTCATGCCGCTCGAGAGCATGATTTTTTCTTTTCGTGGCATGCGGAGGGACCAGATGAACATCCAGGGGAAAATGGCAAAGAAAAAGTCACAAGCGCTAGACCAGCCTGAGGGGAAAGCAATGTCAGCATGTACTTCCAAATCCAACGCAACCCAGCTCAACAACTTGAAGGAGGGCATTTACCGCCGAGTATCACACTCATGGGCTGGATCTGAATGTTCCATTTTCCAGGCGTCCTCAGAGGATCCCAGCTCGCCTTCCGGGGTGTGGTTTGGTTCCATAGCATGACGGAGAGGGCGATGGAGGTGCCTGTGGTCACGATAATAAGGAACCAAAGGATGGTCTTTTGCCACCGCAGCTGGACAACGCGGAGCAAAAAGAAGCCCATGGAGAGCTTTGCCATAGCATTGCCCGTGATGGCAAACGTATTGGCGACATAGGTCCAGAAGATGGCATCGGATGAGTCGGCGATGGAAAGAGTCCAGAAGCTTCGTCCCAGACCAAAGTGAACGGCGACCTGGATGCAGCTGGTGAAGACGAGGAGGAACACGCCGGTGCAGGCGTAGAGGTAGTCTTCGATGCCAACGAAGCGGACGACGCGAATGCGCGTGTAGAGGCGGAGGGCGACGAGGACGAGTGACACGACCGTCATCGCCCACATGGCGACGGCCAGTGACAGTCCTGCATGCATCGTGGCAGCATCACCAGGACGGCTTCTACATGGATGCTATCACGCGCAGTAGGAGGAACGAGGTGCAGCACAAAGCAGGACAACGAAGGACAAAAAACAGAGACCTTGGGAGAAGATGGTTGGACAATTGCAAGGGGACAGGACTGGGATGGGATACGCCGAGTTTTGTTTTTAGCAGCATCAGCATCGAAACCTGAAGAAAGGGCCAGCCAGCCCCGATGGGGGGCCTGATCGGAGTCCCGCATCAGGCGATGCCATGTGCCTAGCCCTTCTGGTCCAAATCAAAAGCCGTGTTACGGTTTGCGACTGGCTGGACAAACAACGCCATCAGCAAAGGCAGGAAACGAATCGAGAAAGCGCAGAGGAGAGCCCATTTCCCGGCTGGTCGTGCAGTCCCGCCTCGTCCACACCTTCCCACCGGGCGCGCCTTCCTGATTGGCTGTAAATTCGAGACACTTGGCCAATCGAATTGTGGGGGAAGACACCAGCGTGCAGCTGCGAGGGGGCAGCGGGGTGGATTGAGGGGCAGGGAGGAGCGCCTCCCAACCGAGGCGGTTCGCCAAGACGTCGACTCTGCTCTCCTATGGGCTGGCAGGTTGACGACGTCGCCCAAGGATTACGCGCCCGCCCATCGCGCTATCGGACACCTTTCATTCCGATTGCGATGCTCGGCTGGTCTATTTTCTGTTGTCCTGGGTTCCAGAACAAAAAAGACGTGATAAATGTCTGATGTCATCGGCCATCTCCAGTTCCCAGGCCCCTACCCCCACCCCTGTGGGCTGGAGACGTGCTGCAGCACCACATCCCGAAGCCACAAGGAACGAGCGTTTCCATCCTGAACTTCTGGTTACACTCGACACTTTGAAAGCTGAGGGGAGGCTGGTCAGGATTGCAAAGGCACGCGTCATCTATCCTTCTACCCTGCGCAGCCCCAAAGCCAGAAGCACCAGCAGCACTCGGATCCCGCGACCCAAAAGCCCGGCCTTGATAAGCATCTCCCAGGGCTGAGTAACTATTCCGCCATTTCTCGTGCCTCGTCGCCGCAGCGGGACACCCCACGATTCCCTGTTTCAGAGACGGCCCCGCCAACTCAGCTTGCATAAACATGCGCCACCAGGTGTGTGAAATGATGGACGTCCCCGACCACCCTCGCCTCACACCGACATCTTCTCTTCCTCACTCAGACGGCAGTTACTCCCCGCATCCAGCTTCTTTTCCCCGCCAACATTCTTAGCAACCCAGAACCACACCTGTCGTTAGGCCCAACCTGGCAGCCAGGAGAGATTGCTCGGACGGCGTCGTTCAAAATCCCAATTTTGCTTGGGGAAGCTTCTATCAATCAAGATTAACAACCAACACGCCCCCGCAGACAGCAAGGCTGGCCATTTTTGGGGAAGGTGAAAGGTGAAAGGTGAGGATGGGTTAAGATATCAGGTGCAATACTGGTCGGACCAATAATATGCTCCGGGGAAGAGAACCCGGCCTCCATGCGCAAGTCAGGGGCTAAGGGGCTGTGATGGTAAGCTTTCGACCGCTCAACGACCTGCCCCCAAGTGGCAGCCGTAAAGCCCCTTGACCTCCAGTACCAGCTGTAGCCTGCTTGGACAATCGTCAAACCTCATCTCTGCAGTGAATGAGATCAATAAATTAGGAGGCAACGCCGTCTCGCTTCCGGGCTTCATTTCTAACGTCATGCCTTTTCTCGTTTCTCACAACCTATTCCGGGAAGAATTTGTTGCGTTTAGACTCTGCAGGTTAAAGGACAGAACCCTCACACTCCCCATCACGCAACACACTAAGGAGCTGTGTATATGATCACGAACTTGCAACAAGGATTAAGATACTATCAATACTTATAATTAACGACAAGCGGGATAGAATTCATGGCGTGCAATTTTGCATTGTGTCCTCATTCTCATTCACCCACGGTATTGGTCTAGGTTTGGTCGATATTGATTACCCAAGAGATTTGATGATGATGAGAATCAGGGACATATTTCCTTTGGCCAGCTTTTACTTGTTTCCCCCTCTTGGCCCAGGTAATGCGGATAGCTAAAGCTGGTTGGATTTCTCCCCCTTTTGTCCCCTACACCCCCGAAATATCGGCTATGCCGCATGCACAATCACCAACAGACACGCGCGTCAATAGGACATGTGAAGGAACAAGCAATTAGACTAGCCCCCAGCTTTGATAAGCAAGCATCGTTTTCCGCTCGCGTCCAATCCTAGGACAGCGAACTTTTAGCCCGTGATTTGTCATTTGTTGGCACAGAAATCAAGTGCACTCCGAAGCGTTCACGTTCCATCGAAGCAGACACGTCTTGTGTAGTGACAAAGCTTTTGGGGCCTATTCTGAGTGCCCTACGATGCTGGAAATCCCCAGGTTTTAGTTCAACATGGGCAGAAAAAAGGTGAACATGGGTAGAAAAACACTAACCCATAAAAAGCTTAACATGGGAAGAATTGTTCTACCTATGTTCAACTTATAGCATTTGCTTAGCATATGCTGAGCGATAATACAATTAATAGTAAATAATAAATTTATATCCGAAGAAAATGTGTACATATACAGAGCATATGCTAGGCGGAGTGCAAGCACATGCCTAATCCTGCACTTTCTTGAATTCCTCCCTCAACTTTTCTTGTATTAGCTCCCCTTCAAAAATTAGCGTTGGTAAGTAGATAAATGTTACAATACTATCCTTTTTAGTATGTAGGTAGGCTAGTATAACAGTAGAATCTATAACTTCAATTACAAATACTACATTTTTACCGTTAAAGCTATTATTAAACTATAGTTATAGAGTGTATTTGTTGGATTGACAGGGTCAATCACGTTAGTCAACAACTATCGCGATAGGTGGTTTGGTTAGTCACGTAGTAGTAGCCAGTGGGTTGTGTGGTAGTTGCATTGATCTATCTTATTCTTCATAAGAAGAAGGATCCTAACTAGGTTGACAGGAAGCCTTTTGATGTGGCCGATCCATGTGGGTCCCTATAGTCCCTATAGTTACATAATAGCTACCCCTTTTACCTTCTCAATGCTCCATACCCCTCAAAGGGCCATTATTCCCACACTAACAGTCTCTCTTTTATACCGTGCTTTCGTCGTTATTGTTATAAACCTTATAATTACGCTTAACCTACCCTTGCACGCACATCGTTATCGTATTCGTATTAATAAGGGTTTGCAATGCTTTGTTTGGTCCTGCTTTAATTATAGCATTAGCCGGGTTGTCGTTTCCATAGATCCAACGAACCTTAAAGATTTCTTATCTCTTGTACGCTTGCTATAAACTTATAATATCGATTATAAACCGCTTTTCTTTCGTAGTTCTAAGCTTTATAAAATATTTATATAGGGAGAATAAGTTAATATAAATAATAATAGAAATCTTTTTAATATTCAACTTAGCTAAAATTATATTAATTATAGTATTAAAAGCAATTGCTATATTAACGTTATTAGCTATTATATAAATTTTAAAAGCTAAAACGCTATAAGTAACCTACTTATATTTAATAAAAAACTAATAAATTAAATTATTAATTATTATAAATTTATTATTATATAACTTTTTATTTACTAAAAAAATTATAAAGCTAATTTGTAAGCTTAAGTCCTTATTATTAGCGAATAAACCATTAGTAAAAATAAATAACTTTGCTATTAAAAAATTTATTAAAATAAAAGTAAAGCTATAATTAAAATTCTTTATTTGCTATTAAATTTATTTGTTTATTTTAATAATATTTTCTTTTTTAAATTCTTTATATTATACTATAGTAAATAAGTTAAATACTACCTTAAATTAGTAAATAAAAATAATATATACGCTACGTACATATTACTTAACGTATTTTTAAAAGGTAGTAACTTTTTAAAGCTTTTCACTTTACTTTTTTTATTATAAAGTAAGGTTTTTGCTATTATAAGCTAAAATGCAACTATTAAAAATTATTAGGTTTTTTAAAGTTAATAATTCTTTTAACTTAGCTATAAACTTAGCTTCTTTAAGCTTATTATCTTCTAATACTTTAAATTTTATATTATTTAGCTTAATTATATTATTAGTTTATATACTAACTATTATAAAGTACTTTAAATTAAGCGTTATAATTAGTAAGTAAAGGTTATAAATAGAAATTATTATATTCAATTGCTCCCAATAGTGCTTAAAATAAATTACCTACTAGTATATTCCTACTTTAATAATACTATATAGCAATTAAATAACTTTTATAATTATTCCTTTAAAATATAAGTAGTAAATTTCTTTAAAAAATTATACTAAAATTATCTATTATAACAGGGTTTTCAATTGGGTATACGCTTATATAATATTTTAAAACTATAACTTTATTCTTTAAAGTAAAAAAAAAAGTATAAAAATAATAATAATTCGCTAACTAGTTTGCTAAATTGTTAAGCTTTATATAAAAATTATTTTTTTACTTTTATTATTATAACTTTAAATAATAAAGTATAACTTTTTATAAAGCATATTAATAACTTTACCTTTAATTTTTTTTACTAAGCGTAATTTAAAAATATATATATTATTATACTTTTTAAAATTGTACTATTTAAATTTAAATACTTTTTTTAAAATAAAAGCATTAACTTCCTTTTTATTAAACTATTTAAATAATTTACTTACAATTATAATTTTTCTTTTTTTTTAAAGTTAAATTACTAAGTTATAATTAGTTTGCTCTTTTACTATTATATATACTATTATAAAAGTAATTCCTTTAGTTATAGCAATATTAATATTAAAAGTTTGGATTTTAAACTTGTTCTTAAAGCTAAAAGGCCGTCCGCATCGTTTTAGGGCTGGGGGTGCTTCCTTCAGTAACGCCTAATTATTATTATTATTACAATTAAAGGTATAGTTAAAGTTGTAATTAATTTTAGTATTTGGAATAACTATAATTTTGTTTTAATAATATAGTTTAACTATTATAACTTAGAAATTAGTTGGTTTTCTATTAATTTTAACTATATAAATCTTTTTATTTTATATAAGTAGAATATATAATCCAATTTATTTCTATACTTTTTATTATACTTTAACTTTATTTTAAAATAAAAAGTTGAAAGTTATAAAAGTATTTAAACTATTTTAAATAATAAGGGCTTTATTAACTTAATATTTAGCTTTAACTTTTTACACTTTAACTATTACTTTACATATAGTATTTGCATACATTTTAATAAATAGTAACAATAATAATAAAAAAAATATATATAAATAGGTTCTAAAAACAAATAATATAAAAACTAGTTTATTAAAGCTAGCAATATTATTTATTACTTTTATAGCTATTTGTAAAACTTAGTCTAACATTATACTAATACTTTATAAATTTGCTAAAATAACTTTATACATACATTATAATAGTCTATAATAATACTCCAACTTACTTATTAAATTATAAGCTTTAATAAGGACTTTTTTAATAGTAATTGCTATTGTTTTAACGTTATTATAAAACTTTACTATTATAAAATTAGTACTAACGTTAATAACAATAATATTAAATAGTCTAATATATATATTAATTTATATAGTTTAAATAATATTTTAAATAGCTTTTACTATTATATTATAAAAGAACTATATTATTTAAAAAGTAATTACTTTATTAATAATATAAATAGCAAGCTTTTCGCTAATATATATAACATTTATAAAAATTTAATAATTAAAATTAATATTATTATAAATTATAAATTAAAATTAGCTAAATAAACCACTATATATTTAATATTAATAATAAAACTTTATAATCTTTTTTATAACATTTTAATTAAGCTTATTATAACTAATATAAATAAATACTTTATATAAACATTTAACTAAAGGGTAGCTAAATTACTAGTATAATTAGCGTAATTCAATTTTTATTATATTATACTAAATTATAGTTTTTTTAAATTCGTTTAGTAAAAAGAATAAATAACCCTATTTACAAACAATTAAATAGCCTTTTCCTTTATATATAATAATATTAAAAATATTATTAAAATAAACGCTATGCTTATTTATATTTAAAAAGCAAAATAAAAATAAAATATTTGCTTATATAATCTAAAAGTTAAAAATGCTAAATAAGGTTTTTATAACAACAATACTAAAAAAAACACTTTTAAGGTTATTATTAAATTATATTCGGTAGTTATTAGCTATTAAAAAGTTAATTTTTATATTTAGAATTTTCTTTTATAATGCTTAAATTTAACTTTTGCTAGCTATTAATATTTTAGCTATTTTTATATTAAGTATAATTCTTTAAAAAATTTTTATATTATAATAGTTTTTAAAATAAAAAATGTATATAGGTTTGTTAAAAGTTTGTTATTTAAAAATATTAGTTTTTATAATAATATAAACAATTGCTTAGTTATGTAAAATAATAATAATTGCATTCTTATTAATTATATAATAAAATATATAAAAGCTTTTAAATAGTATATTTAAGCCTAATTCCTATTAATTATACTAAATATTGAATTCGCTAATATTAGTTTTAATCTTAACTTTAAAACTATTAATATTAACATTTTTATAATCAATTAGAAATATTACAAAATCGTTATTTCTATTACTATATTTCTATATATAGCACTTTTACTACTATTACTTTAGTTAGCGCTTAAAAATCGAGTACTTTATAAACCAACAGCCTTATTTTCTATATACAAAGCACTTTTTAACGTTATTACTATTATAACCGTTATTACTACTAAAAAGTCTAAATAATTGCTAAAATTCGCTATTACTATAGTAGTTTTCTTAATTGCTATTTTTATTATTAAATTAGTTATTACCTTTATATTATCGGTTAACTTAATATTGCTTATTTCTGTTATTATTATTAAGGTTATAATAATAGGAATTTTAAATAGTAGAGTACTATTTAAGGATTTGTTTATAGCATTATAAGTAAATATTAACTATACTTTGTAAGTTAAAAGTAACGCTTTTAAAAGTAGTTGCTAGCTTAATAATAACTAATATATAAGCTTTAATGCTTTAGCAAGCATTAATTAACTACTTTATAAAGTTATAATTATTTTAATAATTGTTTAATAGTTTTTTGTAAATCTTTTGTAGTTATATAATTATAGTTTTAAAGTTTTTTAGTAAAATTTTATTTAAATTAGCTATTATAACTTATTAAAAAGTAATAAACTACTATTTTTACAAATAAAACTATTAGTTTTTAACTATATAAAAAAATTATTTAATTTGCTATACTATTTAATTAAAAAAAAGCCCTTTTTAATAATATAGTTATAATAAAATTACTTTATTTTATTTTTTAATATAATTAAATATGCTTTATAGTACATATTTTATAAAACTTTCGCTTTTTTATAAAAATTTTAAAAAATTTTAATTTTTATATTTAATATATTATAAAGCTTATTATTAAACTTTTTATTATTACTATATAGCTTATTTAAATTAGTTAAAACTTTTACTATAATGTTAATTATAAGGATTTCTATATTATACTTAAGCATAATGTTTAGAATTTTCAGGATTTCAATCTTAAGGGTTTTAAAGGTTTTAAGCTAAACTATTAAAAGATCGCCGCTATTATTATTAATAACGTCTTTTCCTTTTCCTTTGCTCTTTTTATTTTTATTTTTAATAGTGCTTAGGTTGCAATATAACTTAAACTTATCTTTTTATATAATAATATATTTGTTAAGCTTTTATTTTAACTATTTAAAAAACTTGCTAGCGTTTACTAAGTTATAAAGTTAAGCTAAAATAATATTATTGCTATTAAAATAAATACTATAGTTATTAAGGAAATACTTAAAAGTTATACAAAAAGTTTTATTAAAATCTTTAAAAATATTCTTATCCTAATTTTAAAAGTTTTTTTTAAACTAAATAAAAAGCATTTTATTAATAAATTCATTATCCTTATAAATATTAAAATAATTAATTAAATAAATGTTTAAACGCTTTAGTTCGCGCTAGTTCTCGTTATTAAAGTTGAAGTTTTTACCTTTTTAAGCAAGGTCTGTAATGCTAGCAATCCTAGGGTTGTTGTATAAGGCTGTTATATTGTCTTTATATTAGGATGTCTTTATTTTGTGTAAATATAGTAATAGAAGGGTAGGTTGATGGAAGGGTTAGGTAAATGGAGGGGTTCTTTGTAGTAATTAAAAGGTCATAAAGCTACAATTGCAATCGCAATCGCTTTAATCGAAATGCGTAATAAACGTAGGTAGCCGATTATAGCGAGGTATGCCTTCTCTTTAACTACCCTTAAAGCTTTCGTCTTACTATTTCCCTTAAGGGTTTTACGTACCTAGAAGAAGCTCGCTTGCGCGCGCCGTTGCGATGCCGTCAGGGCTTTCTACATGTAGGTAGTGCCCTTCCCGTATCGAAATGCGTACCGCTTCCTATCCAACGATCGTAATTACTTAGTAATAAATTATAGTCGCTACCGCTATTGGATCCTTGCTACTTTATGGTCGAACTGTATTAGGTTAACTACTAATTAATATTGGATTAATAAGGTCGATTACGTTAGTTAACGACTATTGCGATAAATAGTTTGGTTAGCTACATAATAGTAGCTAGTAGGTTGTGTAGTGGTTGCATTAATCTATCTTGTTCTTCGTAAGAAGAAGGATCCTAACTAGGTTGACAGGAAGCCTTTTGATGTGGCCGATCCATGTGGGTCCCTGTGGTCCCTGTAGTCACGTGATGGCTACCCCTTTTACCTTCTCAATGCTCTATGCCCCTCAAAGGGCCATTATTCCCACAGTATTCTGCATATACTTAGCATGTGGACAACAAATGCTCGGTATATGCTCAGGCGGTACCCTACCTGCGTAAATCGCATTTCCTATCACAAACCACTTTTTTTCGTAATATAATATATTTTATTGTTAGTTTAAGTTTGTTTGTCTGCACTTGCCCAACATATGTACGACATATGCCACAAGTTGAACATAGGTAGAACGATTCTACCCATGTTGAGCTTTTTGAGGGTTAGGGGTTTTTTACCCATGTTGAACTACGACCCCGGAAATCCCTCATACCCAAGTACCTAGTCAGACCCAGAGAGCCATCAAGACTGGAACAGAAAAACAGCACAGCTTCCTCAACCAGGTGAAATAGAGTCAGGTACCGAATTGCTAGAAACTGTAACGACGGATATTATGGAATGCCACAACGTCTTCCTGTGACTTTTTGGAGTGTGGGCGATCTGCTCTGTTTATCAGAAATGGAGAACGCATCAATCACAGCAAGCCCCAAGCGGCGAATGACAACCTTCTCATACAAGACAGGTTGGGGTCGCAAGCCAAACAATACTACCAGTTACGGCAAAGCTCAGCAAACTTGGTATCATTTTGTGTGGGTGGATTTTTCGGCGGTTTGCCACATTGCCAACCCCCTTCTTCTCGATACAAGTTATACAACACCATCATGAATGGTTAGCAAAGCCAACCAGGCTACTCATATCAAGCTCAGCTGCAAATAAAAGCGTTGAACTATTTTACAATTTATTCATTAATTCCCCCATCCCTACGTTGAGTGAAAGTATGGTTATCTTTAATGGTAAAAATAATTCTTAGTATGTACCAGCCCATTACAAAATGCTATTTTCAAACGATTGAGCCGAATATAGGTATCTACCCACGCAACTGAATGAGCAGGTCATTCGAAAACCAAACTTGGATTAAACCCCTTGATCGTTGCCATTCGCCACATCCCTGACACAGTTGGCCTTTGAAATTATTTCTCAGGGAAGTCACCACCAAAAATTGTTCCTTCGGTTGAAAGAGTTTGAATGGCAACGCCGCAACGGATGACGGGGGACAACGATAAACACCATCCAAGAACTCGCCACTGGCGTAAAACGTATTATACCTATACTACCATAAAGAACGAACGACGCTGCATTTAGTCCATAGCGTTTTCAACAGTGCAGGGGCTTTGGGCGTCGTAAAATCCAGTTCTTGACATGGTTTTGGCATGTAAATTGCAATTCTTTTGCAAACCGAAATGAGTGGGGCGTACATCTTGGGCTTTGCCAGTGGCAGGTACCTACCTGACAGTACCCAGTAGGTACCTTAGTCAGGAGATAGAATGATAACAATAAAATCGTGCAGCTCCCAGTAACGGGAGGTCATGAAATATGGCAACCAACTTTCGGGTTTCGGCAACAGTGCTTTGGTCATTCGGTGGAGGATAGCTGGAGGGTCTGTATCATGTTGTTTCTTTCACCAAACTCACATTAATTACTCACCAACAAAGAGCAAGCCCGTTGTTGGATGGAGGTATGGCTTGCATCCTTGGAATTCCATGTCGTCCTTCCATTCAAACTAATGTATTCTCACGTCAGCTGACGCACATCCGTGAGCGTTAGTTCGTATGTTGGTGATGTTGGTGAGACTCTCTGGCTCTGAATACCTAGGTACCTATGTATGAACTGGAATCAAGAGCCCATTTTTAGTGACTAAATGCGGTCTCGACTGGCCTACCATCATTAGCTGCCCTACAATACCTCAACTATTCCCCCAAACCATCACTAGCTCCCCTCCAGCGGCTATCCTAGAAGCAGACAGGGGATGAAATCCAGCCCAGATAGTTTGACAGACCAGGAGGGGGGTACGGTAGTGTTCCAAAACCGTGCGGTGGTGCCGAAAGAACAACGCAGGCTCGCTCATTCATTTATGGGCCGTCCACTCCCACCCCCCATGCATGTCACGGTACCACAATATCACCCCCCATGCATCCGCGCCAGCAACATTCGCTCACTCGCTAAGTGAGCAATCACGTGGGAGGCTTATTGGGGAATGGTGCAAGTAATAAATACGGCGGATTCGCCATGGAGGGTCACAGTGTAGTACAGCCGATCCCTGATTGCATCTGCATTTGCAGATGCCCGTGTAAGCCAGTTGCCACTCACGGTTTAGTTTGCCAAGGGTCAATAACGATTACCTGTTAAGACGGCCTCGCAAAGTGCAACCTTGGAAGATAATATGGCAGAACGATTCGTCCGTAATAACAGCCTGATTTATCACACCCAAAAACCCGGGCCCCAACCAATGGGAACATGGGGGTTACAGCCATGAGATAGAATACAAAGAAGCAGAAGAAGCCGAGAGGAAGGAGGGGGATGGTTTGCATATTGGCAAACAGGTGCTTGGGCAACCCCAAAGCGAGTCCATCTGCATTTCTGGTTCCAGCCCATCACACAGAGGTGCAAGGAGAAAACGTGAGAATGGACGGACCAGGGGCCCAATTGAACGGAACAGGCTAACAAATCGCCCATTAGCGGTGTCGCATTATTGACTGGGCTTGCCTGGGCTCCAATTCTCCGTCATGATCTCCAATTACGGCACGTGGCGGGACCGAGTTTGCATCTTCCGCCACTTCATGCCTTGTCGGGAACAATTTAGTTCGCACTCTGATTAGCGAACCTCGGATAGCTGTCTATACATATTAAGCCAGAGTTGTTTTGTCAGGCTATCTGACCCTGTGGCTGGTCTGATGTATCTGTCCCTGTTTTACCGTGACCATGGGTTAGACTCTCAGGATCCAAACGAACCATGCTGAGGTGGAAACGAAAATGCAATCATCAAGAGCTTTTGCAAACTTCCCTCCCCCTGTATTCGGTGGCAACAAACCATGCCGTTCTGGGTGGCTAAGAATCTTGGTTGGTAGTGTTGAATAATTAAAAACGGGCCTTTCCCCGCATAATAAACGGTCCCACGGTCCACCGACTGCATCTGCCGAGAGGAAGCTCATCTTTTGACCATGCCGCTATTTGTTTGTCGCCTGCTTCCTTGGGGTCGAATGGATGGTGCAACCCCTGTTACCCGAACAAAACATCCAGATCCCTCCCTCCTTCTCCCCTCCTCCTTTTGGCGGGCCATGTGTACCACCCACCACTCCCCGCCTTGCCCGGTCCGGTTATTCTCAACCGCTAAGCGCGTCGAACACCACCCCCAGATGAGCACCTTCGGTGGTCATTAGTAGGTAGCACTCAGTTATAATTCTGGACAAGAGACCAGAGGGGAGGGGAGGGTGAGGGCACTAACAATGATTATAAGGGTAGAGTCTCACTCCCAAACCCCCCGCTCCCCCCCCCCCCCCCCCCCGGCCCGTCCCAACCCCTCCCCCAGTGTCACCAGAGAAGGCCGTAGTAGAAATATTACCTTTTGGTTCCCCACCGCTCACATCCATCTCGGGGTCTCACTCACTCTCCTCCTCATCCCCTCCACAGTCGGTCGAGATCCACTTCGCCGTTCCTTCGTGCGCCCTCCGTCACAGTCGTTGAAAGAAGAAGATGGGAGACCGGAAAGAAAGGATGGACCCGGAAAAGGAGATCGGTATGTCGTTGTCTTTGGTACTGCCTCTGACAATAAAAGTGCTGAAGGCTGATGATAAACCCGCCCTCACAGTGCAGCAAGTCGAGCAGCTAGGACCCTCGTCCAAGGATGGCGCGTCGTCGGAAGGCAGCCTGCCCGGGGACCTGGTGTGGACTGATGAGGAGGAGAAGGCGATCCGGCGCAAGATCGACTGGCACACGGTGCCGCTGGTCACCCTGCTGTACATGCTGTGCTTCCTGGACCGCGCCAACATTGGCAACGCCAAAATCCAGGGCATGGATGTCGAGCTAGACCTGAACCGCGACAACCGCTTCAGCTGGGCCCTGTCCATCTTTTACATCGTCTACCTGCTGGTTGAGGTGCCCAGCAACATCCTGCTCAAGCTCATCGGGCCGCGCTTCTTCCTGCCGCTTCTGGTCTGCGGGTTCGGGCTCGTGGCCATGTGCATGGCGTTTGCCAACAATTTCGCGACCCTGATGGGCCTGCGGTCGCTGCTGGGCATCTTTGAGGGCGGCGCCATGCCGGGCATGGCCTTTTTCCTCAGCTGCTTCTACCGGCGCAACGAGCTGCTCTTCCGCATTGGCATCTACGTGTCGGCCGCGTCCATCGCCGGCGCCTTTGGCGGTCTGCTGGCGACGGGTCTCTCGTCCATCCCCTCGTGGGGCGCCGAGAGCATGCCCATCCACACGTGGCGCAACATTTTCTTCTTTGAGGGCCTGATCACTATCATTATCGGCCTGGTGGCGCCCATCTGGATGCCCACAACCCCTTCCGACGCCTACTTTTTGACGGCCCGCGAGCGTCTCATCGCCGCCGAGCGCCTCAACCGCGAGAACAAGGCCGACCCCAACGCCAAGGTCACCTGGAAGGACTTCAAGGCGGGAATCTTCTGCATCCACAACTACACGTGCGCATTCGGCTTCTTCCTCATCAACATTACCGTCCAGGGCTTGTCCGTCTTCATGCCCACCATCCTGCGCGATCTCGGGTGGACCGCGACCCAGGCCCAGCTGTACTCGGTGCCGCCGTACGTGTGTGCCTGCCTGGTCGCCGTGGCTGTGGCCTACGCCAGCGACAAGACCCATGTGCGCGGTATCTGGCTGGCGGCCTTTCACAGCCTTGCCGTCGTGGGCTTTGCCATCCTCCGCTGGGTCGACAACCCCAATCTTCGATACATGGGTGTCTTTTTCGTCACGATTGGCGCGTTCCCCGGCGGTCCTGGATTCTTGAGCTGGGCTATGAACAGTGAGTAACTCTTTTCTTTACTCTCCACGGATGTGAAATAAATTATGAAATAAAGATCATACTGACTTTCCCACTATTAGACTCGGCAGGTCCTTCGGTTCGCGCAGTGACGAGCGGCTACGTCGTCAGTCTGGGAACAATTGGTGGTATTGTCGCGACGTAAGTCTTGGGGGGGGGGGGGGGGGGGGGGGGGGGGGGGGGGGGGGGGGGGGGGGGGGGGGGGGGGGGGGGGGGGGGGGGGGGGGGGGGGGGGGGGGGGGGGGGGGGGGGGGGGGGGGGGGGGGGGGGG